>JAAGNO010014400.1:20869-41371 GCA_033439905.1 Ceryle rudis | reverse complement strand
TTGTGTGTTCCACCCACCCCCCCCCCCCCCCCCCCCCCCAAAAAAAATTATTCTAAAACCTTCCTTGTGTTTTATTTAATCACATCTTTTGAAATAGGTGGTCAGTTTGAAACAAGTATTTCTAAATGGCCTTTTGTCATTGGTAAAAGGCTACGTAGAAACAGAGCCTGATTCTGCAGACACAGCGGTGCTCAGTTCTTGCTCTCCCAGGTAACTCTCTGCCTTTGGCTTTGTAACGTCATTTCCCAACACGGTCAGAATCTGCAGTTGTGTAGTTTCATTTGAGCACAATCCCCATCGGCTGAGGTTTCTGTAGAAGAGCATCATTAGCCCTGCACTTAGTACCTGTGTTAAGAATCTCAAAGTGCATGAGTTTTTGCAGGATCAGATCAGGTTATTGGTATAGGTGACTTTTATTCCGGTAATTAGTCTGGTAAATGTTAAAATCTTGGAGAGGATGGGCTTTCGGTGGTTGCCTTTGAGATGTTTCTGTAAAGGGATGTGTGCAATTAGTTCTCGTAATATTAAAAGCTGAATTTGATGTATTCAACCTGAAAGAATACTGGACAGTAAGTCAGTGAGATCTGTGACAAAACCTGATTTTTATCCGAAGTGGTGGCAAGATCAGATTTTTTCAAGGTGTTTCACGCTTTATATTCTCCTTTATCTATTTAGTCTTCCAAGAGACATGCTGAGCTGCTGTCACAACTTTTCCTAGCTGGTTTTCTGTTTAAGTTTTTTTGTTGTCTGTCTGATGCTGATCACGGAGCAAAGGCTTTTTCTGCGTGGAGGTGCCCCTAGGTGATTGGGGACTGGCCCCAAAGCAGAGGCTGGCTGAAGCAAATACACTCACAGGTCCAAAATTTCACTTCACAACCCGAAGTATCATCAGGAACTGAAATAGCTGCTGGTTTAAGATACCACGCAGGTCTGACTGCTCTCGTATAGCCCCACGTTTAGGTTTTTCAGCTTTCGGGAGTACTCAGCGTGTTATGTTGAATGGAGTGGGAGAGCCAGATCCACTGCATCTGTTTGCAGGGTCTCAAACTTTTTTATTTTCTTTGTGCATGTGCAAGTGCCTTCAGCAGAGCTCAGCGATGGTGTTTGAAAGGTACCACGTGCACGCACTGCACACGCCTGGCTTGGGGAAATAGAGGAGCAAACAACAGACACGGTGAGCTGTGGCTTGTGCGATTTTTAGTATGGTTTTTTATGTTGATTGGAAGCGCTAAGCAACATCTCTGAATCACACGATCCCATCCAGTGTCCCATGTCTTCTCTCCATCTTTGCTGAGGGGGAAATTACTCCAGTATCACCAGCTTCAAAGCCTTGCAATATGTGATAGAGGCTTTTTAAAGTTCCTGGGCTGTTGGGATGCTGTGGAGATGCTCAGTCTAATCTCCTTGTATTCTGTCTTTTTGACAAAGTTCTTAACTTTGAAGATCAACAACAACAACAACAACAAAAGATGTAAAAAGATGCAGCCCTAAAGACCAGAAAGCAAAAATAAGACTCTGAGGATTCACAGAAATTCATAAATTTTTAACATGTTTTAGCTTTGTATTTATTGTTTAAATGGATAATACAGAGTCACAGGTCTCTTGTGCCTTCTGCTCTCAGAGAATCAGCAACAAATACTGGAGGCACCATTTGCAAATGTAGAGTCCTTGCACGTGTCTTCTTAATGGAAATAAGACTCTGAAAAATGGTGAATGCCACCAGGGAAGTGGTCACAACTGTCCCCACCACCACGGTGCTTTCAGCGTCTGCACTGGCACTGCTGGTCACGAGAAGATGCCGCTTGTGAGGCAGATGTGGGCACAGTGCAGATGGGCTGGGGCAGCTCGGGTACCTCGGGACTGAAGCGTCCCCCAGAAGTAGGTGCATTGCCTCTCTTCTGACATCTGCTGTAACAGGAGCCGGGGCACAGTAGGTGTGATACTGGAAAACAAGCCACCACCCTTGACAATCAGCAGGGAGGTTGCTGAGTCCACAGGAGGAGGTGTAGAGAAATGCAAGGGGAGCCACACATCCTTCTGGCTCTTTAACTTCGTCCTCACATCCTCACCCCTCCAGTGGTGTTTTGTGGGGCGGGTCTGGATACAGGGACCCCCTTCTGCCGGACATTTGTGATACTGGACTCAGTCGGGAGGGACTGCTAATTTTAATTTTTATTGTTACCCATTGCTTGGTTTGGTTTTTTTCCTACAAGGCAATTGCCTCCTGTTTTGAAAATGCTTTTCTACTGTGGACGTGACCTGGTGGCACCTTTGCCTCTCAACAAAACCAGCTGGCTGCTCTGGGGCATGCTGAACCCCTGACAGGTTGCTAACCTGTCACGGGACGGGGTGTTGTCTCCTGCTGTTCAAATTCAGCTTGGAGCTTTTTCAAAATTACCTGTGCTTTGCAGGAATACGGGTTTCGTAACGGTGTCTTAACGACTATGGTTTCGTAATGGTGAGCGGCGGTCACACCGGGGGTGGTGCCTGCAAGCAGCACATCGCTGGCTCTTGTTGAAACGAGTCCCAACAGCAGCTCGGGTCCTGGTGGCTGCGGGGTTGGCTGCTGCCCGTAATCCTGTCTTCAGAGTGTGAAGCCAGCCATGAAGTGTCTTACTTAAAATACCTGTGTCTGGGTGACTTAATGATTTTTGACAATAATAGAATTACTGGCAATAGCAAAAGTTCCTTGAAAAACAAGAACTGACACTGCAGAATTGTCACGGTGCACAGTGTTGGGATGGGGCAGAGGTGTCCCTTGTATTTGTGACCCTTATTTTTAAGAACTTCTCTCCAGTTGTTGTAGTCGAGGAACTGAAATAACATCATGTCTCCTCCTGAGTATTCATGAAACTGGGCAATTCCATGGCCAGCTCCCCAGCTCCAGTGGAACTGGATGGGTTTAGTGGCTGTAGTAGCTTGGGAAGTTGGTGTTACTGAGTTTCCTTTGAGTTTGGGATTTTTTTTTTCATGTATGTGTGGTCTTATCAAATCATTTTCCTCTCCAGTCAAAAGTCAGAACAAGCATCTTCCAGAGATCGAGGTAAATATTTTTAAAATGAAAGGCTTGGTTTTGGGAAAAGCTTAATGGGCATTTAGTTATGCTCTGGAGTAGTTCACTGAGCTTCAAGTAGGAATTAAAAATAAGAAATGCTCAGAGTGAAAGTTGTCTCTGTGAAGGACTCTGCAGCCCAGTGAAAGCTGCTGCTGCTCCAGTGCTCCAGCTCCCCAGCAAGCACGGCAGGGATGGGGTGGGATGTTTTCAGGAGTAAAGGAGGGTAGGGCTTTTTGTCTGTATTTTCATGACAGGGATAGAGAAAGTAGCTCCTGTTTTTACGGTGTGTTTACAGGAGATAGACAGCTTTGGGGGGAAATAGAAGGTTGGGAAGAGGAAGCAGCCATTTCCTTCTTCCTCCCACTTTCCTCTTTGCTTCCTCATCCCTCCCCCATTGTTGGCTGGCAGAATGCTGTGGAGATTTGGGCCTAAGACTTATTTCATAGTGAGATATGGATTGGGAGACTGGTTGGGGGATACAGCTACCTGTCATTTTCTTGACGCTCGCATTAAGTACGGAGCTAAAGGCAGAGCTGCTGAGGGGTGCCCTGCAGGGGCAGCCCGGTGGGGTTGGCAACCTTTCTGTTACCTCTGGAAATGACAATTTGGTTGATGCAAAACAGTGTCTCATCTAAGAATAGGATAGATAATTTGGCATTCCCAGTTTCAGAGAGTTGATGCTCTGAATTGCTCGGAAAATGCCATCCTTTAGCATGAAAACGTGCCTTTTGAGGATGCGTGAAGCAGAGCACACGCTGTTTGCCCACAGATGAAACTCAGCAGGCTCTTCAAACCACCACCACGTTCGGCTCTTCGCTCTTTTTGCAAATGCTTGCGGCAAATAACCATGAGAACTAAATTCAACGTGCTACTTGATGAGAGAAGTAGGACAGCTCAGGGAATAAGTGGTGATACACGATGAATATGTTGCTTTAGTGATGCCTTGGTACAGCATCACACTGGCCAGACAGGCAGGAGGAGAGAAACCTCACCAAAGTGTTTGGGCCACTTTGCAAAATACTTTGATATATATATATATATATAGGTTTGGGGTTTTTTTCTGTACTCCACTGTCTTGCCTGGCAGAGGCAGAAAATCCTCTGTTCCTCCTGTGGTCACAGCTTGGAAGGAGCTGCTGGAGGAGATTCTAGAGAATAAAACTAAGGGGTAATAGAGGAGAGACAACAGCATGGCCATGCTTCCTATGTTATCTGTGATGCCTAATGGAGCTTCTCTGAATAGAAGTGATTTCTTCTCCACTCTCCTTTTGTTAGGGGGGTACAATCCTACAAGCCAAAGAAGTCAGATAAGTGACTATTAACAAAATCTGTCATCAGTTATTGCCAAAGCAGACTCTGGGAGAAGTGGGTTGAATTTTCAATGGATTTAAAAAGAACTTTGCTTATGCAATCCTGTTCAGCATCCTCGCAGGACGTCACTGAGAAAGCTCATTCTATTTCCAATGCAAAGATTACAGTTTCAGAGGAGGGTGTTAAAGTTTTAGCAGCGGTTGCCGTCTTTCTTGTGGTCACAACAGCCAACTGTTATGTGTGGAGAAGAGGAGGGAAGCTGTGGCTAAGCCAGATTTTCCATCTGTCTGGAAACACAACCTTTAATGCTGTTAAGCCAAACCAGAGGAAACTCTGAGCTTTTGCACAGGAAGCACAGTTTTTCAAAAGGGTAACATGTGCAAACAGTGGGAAATGTGTATTTTTTTTCTTTCCCCAAGTATAAGCCTTTATATCTGCAGATGGGTATATACGTATGTGTGTATGTATAACACGAAAATAATAATGATTTCAAAGTGAAACGTTGGCTTCAGGCAGATCAAAGTGCTCCGTTCCCCACAAAATCCGAGGTTTTTTGATTTTGCTGAAGAGTAGCGGCTAAAACAAAAACAGATTTCTTGTTTGTTTTCTTTTCTCTTTGGTAATTGAGTCAAAAGCCTGCACCAAGAGCTAGCAGGAACCCCTGTCCTCTGGTGTTGTAGTCCGTGCTCCCCACTGCTGGAGCTGCTTGGCATTTTCAGCCTCAAGATTTTGCCCTTACAAGGTCCGTTATTTTTCTTGTTACGTACCTATGTGTGTCCCTTGGACCTGCTCGTTTCTGCCAGTGAAAACCTGGGTTTGGTTTAAGGGAAAGCAGGTCAGCCTTTTGATTGATGTTCAGATGCTGTTCTACAGTGTATTTATTCACTCCAAGCAGTGCTTATTTCCCCAAGTCACTTGCTGCCCCGAGCTAAGGCGATACTTGCAGACAGATAGCTCTAATTGGACACAGGGCACCTGGTGGATCAGTGATTAAAAATAGGAAACATTATCACTAGTTATTGTATAAGTGGCTTGAAACCACTGTATAATGATGGTACATTTGCCATCAGATTAGGTCATGAAGCAGCTTTACTGCAGCTTGGAAAATTAGGATCAAAAATAGTCCTCTGATTAAAACTTGAGCTTTTGAAAGCTCTTTGGAGAAGAAGGATGTGCAAATGCAGATGTATGGGAGAAATGAAGCAGTCTGCATATGCACAGTTCTTGAATTTAAAGAGAAGAATTGATTGAACCACGGTGCTAGCTCATTTCTCACAGCCACCCTGTCCTAACAAAATTTAGTAAAACATCAGAATGATCTGGGAGTAAGTTGCCTGAAATACAGACCATAATGGCTCAATGTATTAACGTAGTGAATTGAGTAGTTTCTGTGGACATGCAGTTGATCTGCAACAGCAGTTGTTTTGCTTTAGATTAATTAATTTATCCTACGTTTAAAATAAATTTCATACACTTTATCAAACATTTACCAGCAGCAAAATATTTTCTCTTTGAAGCAACATTTGCTTTCTGATATCATCAGGAATTGGTCTCCTTCTGTTCCTCCCTTTGCTGCAGCAGTGTGATTCCATCAACCTCTGGGCATCTTGCGAGTCCCCGAGGTTCTGCCAGGCAGTTTTTAAAAACCAGGGGAAAAAAAAAAAAAAAGAATGTTTGAACAGATAAAGAAAAGTAGTTCTCCTTTTGCTGCTCTTGTGTTGCTTTCTTTCCATTGCATCAAGCAGAAAAGCATCAGCTGTACTGGAGTTGTGCTGTCGGCTACTGAAGGCTGAATCTGGTCAGTATGATGCAGAAAGGCTTGGGGACAGATGGGAGCTATGGGAGAAGCCTCTGGGGATGCAGGAGCATCAAGTCTGCTGAAATTTGAGGAGTGTTTTGGGGCTGATCCGGTTAAGCACAGCAGGTCTTTTCCTCCCTCACAAAACACAGTAGGAGCTGATCACTAATTGGGTTTTTTCTCTTCTGTGCTTGTTAGCGGGATCGATTCCCTTACCTGGCCGGCTGCAGGAGCCCTTCTGGTCGTGTGATCCAAGGGGTGGGTAGGTGGCTGAAGCAGCATTGTGTCTTTTGGTCACAGCATGAGTTTATTGGCATAAATGAGACTGGTTTAAACCAATTATAAAGCTGTAGTTTGCAGGAGGTCTATGCGGGGGCTGACCTTTACTTCATTTCATCTTATTTTGGTGTCAGGATATTCTGTAGGTCTGCGAAGGTTAAGTTGTCTGTGTTAAGGTTAAGTAGTCCATGTTAAGATTAAGTTGTCCATGTTAAGGTTAAGTAGTCCATGTTAAGATTAAGTTGTCCATGTTAAGGTTAAGTAGTCCATGTTGTCCATGCTTAGGTGAAGTTGTCCACGTTAAGGTTAAGTTGTCCATGTTGTTTCTCTGCACGCCAATGTTTCTCTCCAGCTGTGGGCTGTTCCGCATGGAAGGTACCTCAGTTTGATAAGTCTTAAGAGTGTTCACTTTTTAAAACCTCATGCCCATCTTAGACAAAAATCAGTATAGTTTGGGTTGACATCTGTTCAGCTGATCTCTGGCCCAAGCCCATTGTTGTTTACTGAAAGTGATGCCACTTTGAAGTAGGTGTTGCCTGTTGCCTGTGACATGGGCGTGATTCATGCTACTGATAAAGGGTCATGATGAAGCTGAATCCAGTTGCTGCCAGCTCCCCCTGTGACAGCTCCATTAGCCTGGACATTTTCGGGGCATTTGCTCAGTTTTGGAGAGGAGCAAGGAGCAGAGAACTACAGGAGAACATTAAATCATCTGACACAAACAAGCAGTCTCAAGTACGATGTACCCCAAGCTCAAATATGACATACCCCAGGCTCAGAGGTTAGCACGAGCCTTGTGCCTATTCAGGAAATTGCTGTGGGCTCAGCTGGAAAGCAACAGAAATGCTTCTGGCCATGAGCATGGTCCTGGCTAGCTGGGGCAGTCAAATTCCTGTGCTGAAAGGCTGATAGAAAGTGGTTCCTGATCAGCAGGATAAATGGAATTTTGCATGATAATATGTTTACAGCAGGACAGATGTGCTAATAACACGTCCCCAAAAGACTTCAACTAAGCTATAAAAGAACCAAATCTCTGCTGAAAATGCTGGCAGCAGTGTAAGTTACAGCTGATAATTGTCTTGTTTCATTTGAATGAGGCAGTCAGCTATTAATGGTTTGCACTCTGTAGTACCAAAACAGCAGAGTGTGCAAAATTTGTCAGTCTGGATAATATAGTCGTGTATTAGCAATGCATCCTAAAGGACATTCTCTAGTGGATAGGGAAGGGAAGAAGTGTTACAGTTAATTTCTAATGCTGTTTCATCTTTTATATCAAAATACTTGCTTATGTGCCTTCAGGAAGAGAACTTATTTTTCTCATCTACAAATTGTTTGATGTAAGACAATGCCTGCAGTTAAAAAAAAAAAAAAAGAAAGAAAGAAAGAAAAGAGGAAAAAAAAAGCTCTTTTTGTGGTATTGATTGAAATAGAGGATGACTAATTAGCTGTCTTGTTCCACTTATCTCTTCCACACTGGTGATCTGGGTGAAAATCTTACCCTTGTTTTTATGCGTACGAGAGATCCCACTGTTCTGCAAAGCTGTTCCAGAGCATCCAAGTGCATAGAGGTGTGCATGGATATAATATAGAAGTGACCCAAAAACCCGTTAGAATAAGTTATCAAGCCCATTTGAAAAAAAAAAACAACCCAGAAGTAAAACGAAATCCAAATGAGTGATTATACTCGGTCTTGTGCTGGGTTTACAGTTAAATAAAGATCTTGGAGGTAACTAACCAAATTTAAAGCCCCTCTGGTCCAAACTGAATTACTTTTTGTGACATCCTAATTCATTTGCATTCCCAAAGTGTGTTTCATTTCATCTGTGGTAAGCTGAGCTGCCGACAGTATCCCAGAGGAGCGTGCTTCTAGCAGTCCTAACCCACATCCTTGCTCTGGCTGATTAATCTGTAAATCTTTCAAAACTTCTCTCCCATGCTGTTACATCAAAGCATCCTCAAGTAAAACATGTGAGCAGAATCCTGAAATGTGCTCCCTTAGGAGGAGAAGGAGCCTTTGTGTGTTTCATTAGGCAATACTTTGGGGTGTTTTATGGGGAAACAGGCGGTTGACTTTCTAAAGAGTGCAAGGATGTGTTGGTTGTTAAGGCAGAGAGAGCTGATGGCTTGGGAAAACTGCCTGGAGACGCCCTATAAAAATTGTCCTTGCTTCCTTGTAACCTTTCATCAACCTAATTCATTGCTAACGAGCTGTAAGTTCATTGCAATTCATTGCAGAGCTTTAAAATTGTCACCGAGTCAGATGACAGTGTCTCGTTTGATGTTCTCGAGAAAAATCATCTGACTGATGCAGGACTGGGCAGTAGTGGAACTTTGAAAAAACTCCTGGGCCACGTGATTCTATAAAGGGTGCCAGTGGAACTGCAGCAGTTTTGAGAAGAGAAAGGAGTGGGGAGACCAGAATAACAGAAATTCTTTGTTAGCTTCTGTCTGAGACCAGAATGACAGGCAATCTTTGCTAGCCTACACCCGCAGAGGCTTTATCCTTATGCCTGCTCACCCTCGGGAGATGGTAATGTGATTGATTTGTTCCAGGCAGACAGGCAAAGCCTTAAATAGCAAATATACCCATTTCTGCACTGGCTTAGTGCTTTTTCTTCCTAAAATCGTCTAAAATGTGCATGTATATAAACAAATGAAACACCAGCAGGAAGAAATACCAAAAAAAAAAAAGAAGTCTCAGCTAAAGAAGAGCCAACTAACTTTTTGCATCTCTAGTCACAGCATTTGCCATCCAAAGGTCTGTTACTCTGCCCAAGGTTGTACTTGGCATAGCTACAGTTGTACCTTCAGCACTGCTCCTGACAGACCCTGGAAGTCATTCTGACTGAGTCAGGGCACGGCACCTCAGCTTTGAGAGGATTTACCACGGCGTTGGCTCTCATTTCTGTGCCGTGTGGTTCTGGGTTTCTCAGGTGCTGTGATTTGCTCCTGTTCTTCCCAAGCATTTTGAGAGAGGCACCTTGGGCAGCCAGCTGACAGCTGGGAAGATTTGGAAATGTAGAGTAGCATCCTACACCCTTCTCAACGCTTTGTAGGCAAAACTTAGGGCAATCCCTTTTGACAAGGGAGAGGTCCATCATCAAATGCAGGGTTGTGGAAGCCATCTCTGCCTCTGCTGAGCCTCAGTAGTGGAGGACAGAGATCTTTTAACAAAACTGCCCCTCCTGGGACTTTTTGCCCCCACCTGCCACATGAAGTAATGTGCAGGGTCTTGAGAGGAAGTCTTATGGGGAGCGGCTGGGTGGTCTGAAGAAAAGGAGGCTGAGGGGGGACCTTATGGCTCTTTACAGCCACCTGAAGGGAGGTTGGAGTGAGGTGGGGGTTGGTCTCTTCTCTCAAGTCACAAAGGACAGGACAAGAGGAAAAGGCATCAAGCTGGGCCAGGGGAGGTTTAGGTTGAATGCGAGGAAAAACTCTACTGAAAGACTGGAACAGGCTGCCCGGGGAAGGGGCTGAATCTCCATCCCTGGGTGTATTTAAAAGCCATCTGGATGTGCTGCTTATGGTATAGTAGTGGCCCTGGTAGGGTTAGATAACAGTTGGACTTGACGATCCTAAAGGTCTTCTCCAGGCCGAGCGATTCTGTGATCGATTCTATATACACACTCACCACAGGCAGCTTGTGTTTGCGTTAACAATCTGTTTGTGATGGTAGAGCTGGGTAACTCTGATCTTCCAGACTTCCCATAAGGTTAGGGTGTGAACCTGTTGGCAATGAATGATCTCTACCAGAAGATGGGTTGCAGCTATATTATTAATGATTGCTTTATCTATTTAGTTTCTTATATGCCTGTAGATTAGATCAGATCAAGCGCCCAAGAGGCATTTGAAGTGGGTCATGGTGACATTAGGAGTGGGTCATCCAATCTCTTCCCTTCTTCATTGCATCATATGAATGCAGCATATCTTTAGGGTGTGCTGGGGAGAGACTGAACATGTCAGGAGTCATCAGGGGAGTGATATGGTAAAGCAATAATCATTGTGCTTTAAGAGGGATGCTTCTCTTGCATCTACCTGAGCTGCTTCCTTGGGTTCTTCTGGCACGGCTTGGCTGTATGTGGAGATGGTGAACACATCACTGACACAGGTGAACCCAGGCAGGAGAGCTCAAAAATGTGAAATATGGGTCTTGTGCTGCTTTCTAATAATGCTGGTCTTAAAGCAGCCCTCTAGACTGTATTGTATTGGTCAGAGTTGTCACTATGAGGTGCTTTTTATTGCTCAAATAAGACAATCTAACAGTGGACCCAGGCAAGCAGAGTGCTCTGGCAGCTTTCCTCACTTCTGGTGTGTTGCTGAATCTACTTTAGAATAGAATACAGTAGAATACAGTCAAATACAACAGAATAATAGGAAGAATAAGAATAGAACAGGAATAGGAATAGGAGTAGAATAGAATAGGATATTTCAGTTGGAAAAGACTTGCAACGATCAGCTGTCCAACTGCCTGACCACTTCAGGGCTGACCAAAAGTTGAAGCATGTTATTAAGGGCATTGTCCAAGTTTCTTGGAGTTTTTTGGGTTTTTTTTCAAAAAAAAAAAAAAAAAAGATTGAAAACTGGTATCTTAGTACTGGGTATTTGCTGGCCAGCCCACTAGCTGGCACCCAGAAAAATTTAGGTCTCTAATAATTAATTTACTAGTAATCTAAGTAGTAGGAGACTGTTTGGATTACCAAAATAAGCATTATTTCTGTACATCTGATAACCCAGCCCTTTGACAATATGTAGGGAATAGAAGAATATAAGCCATCAATTTGGGACCCTTTCAGGGCTTCACATCCAGCTGTTTCTGGGGTGGCAGAGCAGCACATGTTCCCAGCGTGAGTGAGTCAGGGTGGTGCCCGTGGAAGAGGTTGTTTGCGGTAGAGAGGAGGGGAGGTGCTTTCTGAGCCGATGGCCGTGTACACATTTGGGGAGGTATTGATCCTGTGAAAGGCAGTTCCACAGCCTACAAATGTAAGCTGCATTTGCCAGGTCAATGAAAAGTTCATTAACGGGACTGCTGGGTACTCTCTGTTGTGAAAACACACAGGGAAGCTTCTTGGCAAGCTTCTCTAAATACTGGACGCTACTGAACCACCTCAACTGTGAGCAAATGATACAGCCACACAACCAAACGTTACCAGTATTCTGAGGATCCCCATAATATTTGCTTAGTGAGAGTGGGGAGAAGTCAGGGTTCCTCATGGGAACTTAAATCTCTTAAATGTCACCCTCTGAACCATGATTAGTCTTTGTATGTGTACCTCTGATAAACTGTACCAGTGTGTTCACTTTGTAGCTAGTCTTTCACCGTGCAGATCATAAAAACTCAATGCTCTGAATGGAGTAAACTTTCTGAAAACATTAACATTTTTAATAGAGATGTGTACCAGGAGAGAGCAACCTCAGACTGGCAGTGTGCCAACTGCAGTATGCCATGCTGAGCAAGGGGCATCAACAGAGAGAGAAGAAAATGATCTGCTACCACCTATCAACCCCAGTGCCTGGTAACGGGAAGATGCCATTCCCAGTCACGGTGGCAGGGATGGAGGGAAAGAGGAGGTAGTTTGCTTTTCCCAGAGCAGTTATGCTGGTTGGCTCCGGGATGTGTCCCTAGAGAGAAGAGCGGGGCTTATGTTGTGCCAGGGGAGGTTTAGGTTGGGTATTAGGAAAAAATTCCTGAGAGAGTGGACCAGGCTGCCCAGGGAGGGGTGGTCACCATCCCTGGAGGAGTTCAGAAAACCATCCAGCTGTGGCACTGCAGGACATGGGTTAGTGGTCATGACAGTGTTTAGCAGATAATGGTTGGACTTGATGATCTTGATGGTCGTTTCCAATTCTATGATTCTAAGATTCTTGTGAGCCCCAGGCTCACCAACTCACAGGTATGTTGAAGCAGTTCTGCTGGACAGTGCGGGTCTTCCTGTACCCTGATAATGGATCTTGTGCTGCTTTTGAAATGTGTCCATTATTGCAAATATGTTTTTAAATAAAGCACAGACAAGTGCAATTCTCTAGGTAAATATGGCTTTTTCACTGAATCACAGAATTGCTGCAGTTGGAAAAGACCTTTAAGATCCTCAGGTCCAACCATTATCTAACCCTGCCAGGGCCACTACTGCACCATGTCCTTAAGCAGCACATCCAGATGGCTTTTAAATACACCCAGGGATGGCGATTCAGCCACCTCCCTGGGCAGCCTGTTCCAGCCTTTCGGTAGAGAAGTTTTTTGTCATGTCCAACCTAAACCTTCCCCGGCCCAGCTTGATGCCATTTCCTCTTGTTCTGTCATTTGTGACTTGGGAGGAGAGACCAGCACTCACCTCTCTACAGCCTCCCTCCAGGTAGCTGTAGAGAGTGAGAGTCTCCCCTCAGCCTTCACATCTCCAGAGTAAACAACCCCAGATCCCTCGGCCACTCCTCGTAAGACTTCTTCTCAAGACCTTCACCAGCTTTGTCGCCCTTCTCTTGACAACTTTTGTTCTCAAATGCCTTTGGCGTTAAAGCTGACCGTGTGTGAACTAACAGGCAAGAAGGCACAAATCCCCATGGATTTAAATATTTATGGCATTGGACTGTCTTGTGTTACCAAAGTATACCCAGTCTTGGATAACTGAGCTATCCAGTATGTGGCTTCTCTGGAACATGTGAAGTGGCTTGGGCTTCAGCAGTGGCTGGCGAGGGCGAGGAGGGCTTTGCCTCCCGGGTGTGTGATTATTTCCCAGAATGGTGGGAATTTGTAGAAAATGTGCCCAGAACCAAGTCCAAAGTATGCACCAGTAAATGCTCTGGTTGCCACCACCTGTACCAGTATTCCTGTCTCCTTCATGAAATGCCTCGTGCTAACTTTGCCTTGCTCTCTTTGGCCTTTATGTCCTGCTTACATAGGGGACTTACTTTTTTTCCATCAAAAGAACTTTATTCAGGCAATTCACAGTGGGTTTTGTAGCAATGAGATTTATTAAGTGCCTGTTCAGATCTCTTCTAAAGTCTGATGCTAAGATGTGGGCTTGGAGAATGTTTTCCCAGATCGCGCATGTGCATCCGGAGATGAGACAGGGATTCGAGGCTGGGCTGTAGGTAACCTAAAAAATACCACAAATGAAATAAAGGGAGACAAACAGGAAAAGGCAGCAGTTTTAATTGAACAGTTATGTGTGTAGGCTAGAATTACAGTTGTTTTCTTTTTCAGATGACTTAGTGCACGTATGTGTTTCCATGTGTTAAGGTATCTACTGTGCTTTGACTTGCAAGTGGGTTTCTTAGTTGATTCTAGAAGTTTGGCTGCTCTGAAATAGAACATTATGGGATTTGATGCTTCAAAAACTGATCCTGCAGTGTGGGTCCCTTGAATAGTATCCTCAGGTTACGAGCTGATTCTTTGTGTCTTCTCTTAGGAATAGGTATTCTTAGCATGTGACTTTTAAGGAGCAACGTTGCTTGTAGACAGACTTAAATATTCATCCTTCTTCAATGCACAGGGGTTGTCAGGCAGAAAAAAGACTCTGAAGAATATGTCAGATTAATGCTGATCGGACACAGGCTATCACGGCGTGGGTTTTACTGTAGAAAAATGACCAAATAATTCGGATATATAATGGATGATTTCTATGTTCTTTACAGTGCTATTGTATCAGCTTAGGCAAGCATCCTTGTTTCTGTAAGGACAGGTGATTAATCTTTTTGTTTACTTCTTTGCTAATTTTGAGCTTTATTAAAATAAAGCTGGTGCCCGTTGATGTTTCACCGTGATGATGTGCGATAGGTTATGAGGTAATGGCTGCTCTGAAGATATAGCTGTGGCAGTGTTCGGGTGTACCCAGAATAAATCACCACTCACAAGCCTTCTGAAAGCTAGCACATTGCTGCAGAGCCAGTAAAGTGAAGACAGTGAATCTGTAAATCACTGCTTACAGGTAATAGAGGATGTAGATTTAAAGTGCTTCGGGATCTGTGAGAGTGCTGCTGTCTCTAGATGAATCTTACTGAATTGCAGCAGTATCTCCTCGTTGTGGCTTGGGTCGAGCCGATGGTAGGAGGATTGGGTGCAGAGGGAAGATGGTGGGTTTCAGATAAGATCCATCTGAGGGGAATTTGGAATCCAGCTGGGGAGGGTGAAAAATGAAAGGGCCCCCAGAAAGAACCAGATCTGGTGACTATTCTTCCATTCTTCAAGACTCAACCCTGTTTTCTTCCTTCGCTAGAGATTTCATACCATTGCCTAATTCAGAATGCATTTCCTCCCAGAATCACATCTTCTAGGAAGACAAATAATTAATATATCGATTATGCTGAAGAGAACCCCCAAACCCAGTTCTACCATACCTTCTGTTTTCCTGCACACATGCAGATACACATTCACACCAGCCAAATGCTTTGTCAGTGAACAGCTCGCTTCTCAGCAGTTCTAGTGTACGTGCCCTGTCTCTTCACAGTGCTGGTTACTCCTGATTTTGTATTTGATATAACCAGACCCAGATGATCCCACTGGGACTGAGCCATGTTAGATTTTTTTGGGCCATTTCAAGGATCACGTGCGCAAAGCTACGTAAGGACTGGATATTAGGAAACATTTCTTCTCTGAAAGGGTTCTCGCCCATTGGGATGGTCTGCCCAGGGCAATGGTGGGGTCGCCATCCCTGGAGGCATTTAAATGGCACGTGGACCTGGTGCTCAGGGACATGGTTTAGTGGTGAGCTTGCAGTGTTGGGTCGAAGGTTGGACGAGATGATCTTGAAGGTCTCTTCCAACCAAAGACGTTCTGTGACTCTGTAATAATTTGTGAGCAGAGCATCATGTTGCATTGCCACACCGTGAAAGGTCAGTGGGATACTTCGGTATTGTCACGTTGATTTCTATCATTCTTTCTTCTTTCTTTTTGTGCTCTGTATCTGACATGAGTGTGCTTTGTATATGAAAAAAAAAAAAAAAATCCTGCCTTTGGTATGGCAGCGTAGGCATATTTTACGCTGAGATGTTACATGCAGACGGGTCAGCAGGCAACAGTTTGAGTGCTGTGTATTTTGAAGCTTCTTGCCTCCCTCATGGGAGGATGAGACTTGGGGGAGGAGCTGGATGACTGTACAGGCAGGATACTCAGGGCAGGGGGGACATCTGGTTTGGGAGGAGTCTGGTGTGGAGGCATGTTGATGCCATAGATCTCCCCTCAGCTCCTGGTTTCCTCCTTACCCCTGAAAGGCTGTTGGAGATGGAGGAGGCATTTGGCATGGCATTATTCTCTTAATTATCACTAGCCTACGGTTTGAAGGTCTCTCTCCCTGCAGTATGTAGTATCCCAAGAGGAGCAGGGTGCTGGGGGGTCCTGCCAGCTCAGGATTTCTGAGTCAGAGACTTTCCTTCACAACCCACTGCAGAAGGCTGTGGTCTTAAACTGTGTTTGCATCCTGCCTGCATGTGAGTGACATCTACATGGTGTTTGCATCCTACCTGCATGTAGGTGACATCTACATGGTGTTTGCATCCTGCCTGCATGTAGGTGACAGCTTCATGGAGGTCTCTTCATATATCCTCTCTGTGTTTGGGTGGAGCTGCTGAATTAACAAATTAACCCTTTTTCAGTGTGTGACGGATGCTTTTAATTCTCATTTTGGGCAGCCTTGCCAATGGGCTGCACAGCTCGGAAGTCCGAATTGGAGTTTGATGTTCTTTGCAGAGAATGGCTCTGCTGTGTAATTACGATAGCAGACAATTAAATGCTGTCTAATACTGGTTTGGGTAGCTCCTGGAAGCTCTGTTTCCCTTCATCATTTTTGATAGTCTTAGGGTTTGTTTTTCCTGTGTTCCTCTTCCTGTGGTATTGGCAAAAGGTAGGAAAATTGAGCTGGGGTGTAGGAATCCCAGTAAAAACTTCAGAGGGAAGGGTGAGAGGTGACTCATTATCAGATCTTTCATCTGGGTTCATGCTGGGTCATGGAGTTCCGAAGGGAACGGGGATTCCTATGTAGCTGATGTCCTCTATCCTTCAGAAGAGTATATTAACTGACAGCAGCTTAGCCTGGGAGTTTGGGCAGTGCCGTTCAACTGGCAGGCTGGGATGGACTCAGAGAGAAGTGGCTTTTACGTTTTCCCAGCATGACAAAGGGACAGGGACTGCTGGGGACGGTGTCTGGCAGCTGTCTGCTGATTGCTGCTCCCCTGGCCCAGGAGAGAGCTGGCAGCCGTGTTTCGGTTTATACCCAAATCCTGACTCCAGAGGAGTTGGGGAGGAGGATGGTAAATGTACCTTAAAGTTGCTGGGAAGATGTATTTGTGGCCAGCACGTGCTGGAGAAACTGAAATACTCAACAGTCAAGGTTTGTTGTGGAATATAGACCAGAACTGTGTGTTTCTATATAGATATATACTTACTTGTAATATACATAGATTTACTTGTAATATAGGATATATAATTACTTGTAATTATATTTATTTACTTTTAATACTTTTAATATTTCTTTTTTTTTTTTTTCCATTCTAGCACTTAGAAGCCTGATCTTAGATCTCATTGAATACTCTCCTTGTTTTCCTCTTACTGTTCAAGCCATTTGGGTGCTGGAGGGAACAACATGAAGCACAACATGAAGTATAGCCCTTGGCTTGCTGTTCCCATAGAGGATCAAGGTGTTGCTCTGCCTGGTTTGACCTATGGGAGCTGCATGTCCAGAGCATGTTTTGGTAACTCCACAGGGAATGTTTGCAAAGGACCTGTTAGGATGTTGTTTAGTGGTAGGACTGGAGGGAGTGGATCAAAACTAGAGGTGGGTCGATTCAGGTTGGACATTAGGAAGAAGTTCTTCACCATGAGGGTGGTGAGACCCTGGACCAGGTTGCCCAGAGAGGTGGTGGAAGCCCCATCCCTGGGAGTTTTTAAGGCCAAGCTGGATGGGGCTCTGAGCAACCTGCTCTAGTGGGAGGTGTCCCTGCCCATGGCAGGGGGGCTGGAACGAGATGAGCTTTAAGGTCCCTTCCAGCCCTGATGATTCTGTGAATCTATGACTAGCTTGGCTTTTGTGCTACGGTAGGTTGGCTTTTGGGCATGAGATCTCTTTGAGTCCAGAGCTGTCACCTTTCAGGAAGGTAGATGCATGGCAGAGGGAAACCCTTCACTTAAACCTCTAGGCAGTCCCTGAGGTATGCTTGCAGGTATCCTGATCGCGTTCCCCATCACCGCAAGTTTTATAATGACTTGTTTCCCACTCCCCTTATGTACATATCCAGGGTCGTTTTCCTGCACGTTGGAAATCCTGATCTTTTGTGATGCAGGCTCAGTGAAAATAAGGAATTCCACGTTTTTGAAGTACCAAGCAGTCTTGTGCTTTTCTGGTGCTCCCAAGCCACGATATTTGTAATGCAGTTGTGACCAGAAGGTAATAAAATAACCCTGATATTTCTGCCCCATGGCTCTTGTTCATGCACATTCCCCTGGCCACCTGAAGGGAGGAGGTGATCCGGTGGGCATGTGAACTACCAACTGTTTCAGCTGCTGGAACGTCCTTGCCCTCCAAGTTCTCCCATCAGTCAGCAGATGATCAGATGATTAGAACTTTCATATCCCATCATCCCTGCATCTCTGAAGGGATTCACTTGTAGCAAAGTGGAGAAGCTTGTCCTGAGGGATGCTTGTGTTCTGGGAGCCAGCAGCATCCACTCTCCTGGCTTTAGCCATTGGAGGTTTGTAATCTTAACAGGAGGAGGATCTACACCCAAAACTTACACTAAAATTAGGCATACTTAAAAAGCAGCTTTTTCTTCCTGTGCTAGTAAGTCATTACACATGGATTTATTTTTCCTTATCTCTTGGATTATCATCAGCTTCCTTCCTGGATGAATTTATCTGGCGTTCTGATTGCAGCTCCATTTCTTTATCTCCTCCTGTCTATGGGGTTTAAGATTTTGCATGTTTAACATAATCAAGCTGAGTATTTTGCAGCAATTGATAATGAAGATCATTTTCCAGCAATCGAGGGGTTAGTTACGGCGAATCTTTATGCAGTCTGCCCACTTTGGCTATTTGCTCTTTTGGCTACAGACCTGCTTTATTTTGTTTGCCCTTGTACTTTCTTTTTTTTTTTTTTTATCCTTGTATTTTATGTCATTTTTGCAACTGAGCCACCTATCAATCTGACTTCGGAGAGGGGAAATGGTGACAGCATTTTAGGCTTTAAGAAACTTCACAGAGATTCAGACAGCTGGTCAAAGATAAATCCAGAATGCAAACAGGGTCATGAATGTCTTAGAACACAGCCGTTTAAAATACCAGGGCATCAAATATCCCTTTAGTCTCTTTCTTTGGACTAGGCTTGGAATTTGATTGTAGGACATTGGTTATTCCTGGGCTCATGTAACACAGGCGATGGGGGGGGAATAGAAAAAAAATAATATTTTAGATAGGTGTTTAAGTGGTATTACTTGATCTTAAAAGAAAAAACATCCCTAAGTTGCGTGAGACTGTGACTGACCATGTCCTTCGGGGGCTGACCGTTAGAACTAGGAGGTCATCATCTTTCCAGAGCTAAACTGCTTTCTTCTGTGTGCCCGGGGGTGCAGGGAGAGAGGTGAGCTGGGTATACCTAGGATGTGCTGATTAAACTAGGAGGAATTTATTTAAGGCTTTCTGAGAAATTAACATTTGGTTGGAAACATCTTTAATTTTGTTATTAAGGGAGGTTGTATTTTAGCGTGTGTTAGTTGGCCGACACTCTGCAGAAGTTTTTAAAGCATTTTATATTGAAAATGCATCTGCCTCAGAACTCAGCCCAAAGCCTGAATCCTGTGTGAGTCACATAGCACTGGCTTGGGCTGGGTAGACATACTCTTCCTTAACAACAGAAGGATTTTCCCTTAATTGTTATTGAAATAGGACATTTTTAGTTATCAAATCGGTATCGACACAGCTTTACATCAGAGTGATGGTGATGTGTGATGTACAGCACTTTGGGTTGTGTCAGTGTCTCCACAGAGCAGCTGCTATAGCACCTTAATAATTCTTGAAATGCAACCCTTTCAGAAGTTGTATAGACAAGCCCCGACTGTTTGCCTGAAGAAAGAAAGATGATAAATCCATTTAAATATTAAATACCTGTTTAGGCCATTAATTTTTAATGAAGACAATAAAAAAACCTGGTTTGCCTGTATTCCCTGGAACACCCTTTCAAAAGCTTTGCTTTTCCAAAATTGTCTTTCTCCCCCCACGTGTGTGGCACAGGATGTGACTCGGTTCACAGCAGGTAGGTTCATTAGTTGGCATTTCTGGTGTAATATCCAGCTGTGGGAAGCTTATAAAATATTGGTATTTAGGTCACCTTAATTAGGCCTTGAAATAAAGATTTGAGATAAAGTGAAGTAATTGCATATACTTCACTGGGGCTGAGCTTCTTCGCTGAAAAGAGGGGGCACGTTCCCGGGCAGTACAAACTGGTTTCAGCAGAGCTGCTGCAAATCCACCTCAGCAGTGCTCCTGTGATTGTGCAGGGACCTGAACCAATTAAAACTAATGGCTTTGGGCAGAGGTGAAAGATGTGGCAGTTCTCAGCTGGGTTGGGTGCTGGACTGGATATCCTTGCTCATGCTGCTACTGGTACCAGCACAGGGAGGGGATTGGGCTGGGACAAACCCCCGTTTATATCACTGCAGCCCTCTGTGTGACCTGTGCTTCTTCACTGTTCGTGATTTGAGGGTTTATCTGCTTCCTTCCTTCCCGGATGAGTTTAGATGAATAAGAGTCATGCTTGTGCTCAGAATAGTTGAAGGCTGCGCTGCCATCCAGCGAGATCTGGACAGGCTGGGGAGCTGGGCAAAGGGGAACCTAACAAAGCTCAACAAGGAGGTGTAGAGTCCTACACCTGGGGAGGAAGAACACCATGTACCAGTACAGGTTAGGGGTAGACCCACTGGAAAGCAGTTCCATGGAGAGGGACCTTGCTGATGGACAGCAAGTTCTCCATGGCACAGCAATGGGACCTTGTGGCCAGGAAGGCCAAGGGTCTCCCGGGGGCATAAAGAAGAGTGTGGCCAGCAGGTCAAGGCAGGTTCTCCTCCCCCTCTACTCTGCACCA
>JAAGNO010014400.1:4863-20769 GCA_033439905.1 Ceryle rudis | reverse complement strand
TCTGTTCCTGTGTGGCCTGCCCTGGGTGACCCTGCTGTGGCAGGGGGGTTGGACTCGATGATCTCCAGAGGTCCCTTTCAACCCCTACCATTCCATGATTCTATGATTCTAGTTGTGAGGGAGCTCAGGTATCAGTGCTCCTCTCCCAGGCTTGGGTGAGCAAAAAGCTTCCCCTTCTTTGCACCGACTCATTGCTACGTTAGGTCCCCAAAATACTGCACGATCACTGCTGGTGAAGTCAGTCTGAGCTTTTTTGGACCAAGAGGGGTGGCAGCAATTCCTACCCAGCCTGTGTTGTATTTGAGGTTAGCAAGCAGAAACCAGGAGGCAGTATCCCTGGGTGCTGGGTTTGAGAATTTGTGACCAGCAAGGGAAGCCAGAGAAATCTGAACACTCAACAGTTGGATGACCAATATTTAAAGCTGGCCTAGAGCTGATGAAATACAGTTGCACGTACTTCTGCCAACCAGTGCATCTGCCTCAACAACAGATGCACGTGCAGGATCTTAAAACCCATCTCTGCCAAGCCATCAGCAGTGAAGTTGAGGATGGTGTGTAACTTTGAACGAGGAGAGGCTTGGAGGAGGTTTGCAGTGGCAGCTGAAATATGCAGCTGGTGTTGTACAAGCACCTTATGGCATTTAACAGCCAGCTACGGAAAATACTGTGTGACCAGATTGATAAACTTAATACAGTGAAGGTGGCACGGTTGTACTCCTTGACTAAGAGCACTAAAAGTGTAGTTTTGGTGTTGTAACGCCACAGGATGGGAGGGTACCACCATTTAAATGTGTTATTAAGCTAATGACCTCAAAAGAGGTACTAAAAAGCAACAGCTGTCATCTTGCTACACCAGTGGTGCTGGCAGTTGAAGCTTTCAACTTTTATTTATGGACCAGTGTAACTGAAAATGGAGGGGGAGCTCCTCCTGAGCTGAATTGCTCCCTGTAAGAGCATCTCTGTGTCCGCTGACTGGGAGTGGAGCCAGGGGAGCACCCGTGGGCGAAGGAGACAGATGTTTGATCTCTACTTCCTTGTGTACGCCAGCAAGTTCAGCACACCCTCAAATGAAGACTTTGTTTTTTCTTAGCTTCGGGAAGGTGTATCCTATCTTGCACCAAATCTTCTAAAATTCTGCTTTAGACAAAGCCTGAGGCGATTTAGGTTTGCATATTTTCCTAAGAGGATTACGCTTCACACTTAGTTGCTTTATAAATTGTTTGAGGGTTTGGGGTTTTTTTATGATTTCCAAAGTACACAAAAAGCCACATACACATTCAAACTGTCCTGACATGTATTGTCTGGGGGTGAGTAAGAGAAATCTGGTGTTTGAAATAGTAGTCAACTGAATCGCTCAGGGTTATTTTGAATGGGAAACCATTTCAGTAATCAGATTTGCAGCCTGTCTGCGGGAACGGTCGTAGCAGCACAACTGGAGGGGCTAGCAAATTGCAAGGAGGATTAGAAACTGCTTACACTGGCATCAGGGAAAGCAATTTATTGTGAAAATACAGCCCAGGAATAAATTAATGAGCAGCCTTTCAAGGACGGGGCTGCTCATAACACATTGAGATTCTGGGAAACTCTTTACAGATCAAGGGAATAAGGCAGCTTGGTGGAAAGAATATTGAGATAAAAGGGGGAAAAATAACGTTTAGTGTATGAGGACTTTTCTTGGTGAAGTTCCTACTCATAAAATCACTGGTGAGGTGCTGTGCACCTCAGCAAGGGCCCCTAGGAGCAGTGGGTGCTGACACTCCCCGTGCCAGCCAGGTGCTGTGGCAGGGTGTCTTCGCTCCACTGGCTGTTGCAGCTGCTTAACACCCCCAAGAGGGTCATTCTGGTCATTGCCAGCTTCACTTTTCACTACGTGCCCGCAGGTGGGCTGGTTCTTAGACATGTATTTTTTTATTTATAGTGTTTTTTGGAGGGCTGGGTGCAGCTTCTCATGTTGTGCTGCCGTTGGGGTGGTTGGAGGTTGTACAGCAGCAATTACTGCTAAACCCAGACTTGTACTGGGGCTTCTTCCCTGCCCGCTAGAACAGTTGGAACACGTGAGATGTGAGGGTTTCCTTACTTCGTTGCACTGAAGGTGGAGGAGGGATCTGACTCGGCCATGGAAAACTGGTTTTAAACAGGAGTAAGCTCATCTGTGCTGCTCGGAGGGACCTCAGAGCTCTCTTTTCAAACTGCTGGCTCATGCCCAGTGTTGTGCCTCCATCATCTTTCATCTCTCTTCAGTCACTCCTCAGAGGTGTGATGAGATGGACATCACTGAGAAACAAGTGGCATTTACTTGGTAGAAAGGGCAGGAGGCAAAGAGAAGCATTCCCCTTGGCAGTGTGGAACGACAGTCTCATCCAGATCCACATCTGCATCATTTTACCAAGGAACTGTAGTTGTAGCATTGCAGCCTGGACCACAGCAAACGTGGGGCTGCTGTTAGGTGGGTGTTAAACCCTTTTAGGAAGGAAAACCAGAAAGCACAAACTGAGGAGGAGGAGCTGTTGGGAGCTTCAACTACTGTTTTGCTAGAGAAGATTGTGTGGAGTAGGTTTGCTTCTGGTTGGTATCAAATTGATTTATTAAGGTAGGCAGAACAACACTGATGAGTATCCAAAGGTACAGCTCGGCTAGCGACAGCAGTTTGTGAGCTTTGCTGCATAACAGCTCTGAGGACATTCTCATGCCCTCAAACCCACAATGATCTTTTGTTTTCTGTTTTCTCTGCAGACGGCGGCTGATCTCCCAGCGATCTTCTCTGGAGACTCTGGAGGACATTGAGGAAAATGCCCCACTGCGGAGGTCATTTTATTTACTCTCTGGTTACTTGTCTGTAAGGCACGTGCACGGGCAGGCTGCCCATCCCTGCACGTGTTGGAAAGTGGTTGGGTGTTAAGATGTTCTTCACAGTGGGTAAAGCGAAACCTCACGCCCTTCGTGTTGTAATTCATGTTGCCCTTCGAGGTGGAGGGCAACATGAATTACACCTTCCTTGGCTTTAGGTTATTAAATGAAAGGTCAGAATTTAACTAAAACATCAGGAAATAAAAAGTGAAATTTGATTAATATAGAAGTTTAGTTGTCACTACCAGGAAATGACTACCCTCTAGCGTACTTTAAAAAGTAAGGAGGGCTGGTTTAATGAAGTAAGCTTTTGAAGGCTAGTATTTTTAGTATTCTTATTTTTTGTGGCCTTTTATCACCTCTTCTCTCAGCACACGCAATCTTACTTTGGTAACCAGTGTTACCATCTTTCTGTGTTGGCTGGTAGGTTTGTGACTGCTGCCTCACTAATAAACCCGTCCTCATCCTTGTTATCTTAGCAGCTCCCATGTGGTTTTATTTCTGCATTCAGGAGGCCACAGCTTCTCTGGGGACCACAGTAATTAGTCCTCTGGGGTGGTGGAAAATGAAGCAACTGCTTAACAGTTCAGAAACGGGCTGATCAGTAATCTGACCAGCGTGTGGTAGGCTTCCAGGTCAGCTCTTTGGCAAGGCAGCAGCTGAATTTTGGACGTCTCTTTATCTGGGGACCTGTAATTCAGCTGGTTTATGTTGATGTTTAGCCTATAGCCCTGTTTATCCACATGCAGATTGGCCGCCTCTCCCTACCTTGAAGCAAAGACTTAACAGCAGAGGCTGTACCGACTGGCCCGTTACCAAGGCTTGATTATTTTTACCAAGCTTACCGTTGAATGCTTACCAGCATGTTACGGAGCATTCTCATAAATGATTCAAACACGTGTAATTGGCAAGAGGCACGAGGTATGGTTTGCGAGGCAGTATTTTTACTTGCTAATCTGCAGAACTGGTGGTAGCAGCTCTCTCGTGGTGGTATTTTCCTGTGAAGAAGCTTACGAGGCTCATCGCAACCAGAGGGTGAGGGAATCTCAAGGGTTTTATTAACAGGAGAGGGCAGAACTGGCAAGGGGATGGGGTCCCATGCAGTGTGATGCTGTTTGGGTGCAGCAGAGGGGTCCCTGGTGTCTCGGGATTCACCATCTGTGGTTTCAGTCCAACAAAAGGACCTCTTGGGGTTGAGAAGCTACTGAACTCTGCCTGTGCATAGTAGAGGGTGGGGAAAATAGTTTAGCCAGGCTCAACATGCTGGTCCCGTGCACCAGCAGAGGATGCTTGTCCCTCAGCTCCCACGGAGGACGCAGCCGCTGCGGTCCAGCAGCCCTGGCCGCGCAGCGAGCGCAGATCTCGCCGCTGCCTCCGCACCGTGCTGTGCCTTGGGCCACAACAGCACTGAGATGAAACAGAGGAAGCTTTCAGAGGCGTTGTGGTTTCAGCTGATTAAAAAGAGCAAGGCTGGAAGTGGGGAGGATATTGCTGTTTGTCTCATCTCTCCTCCCTCTGGCAATTTCTTTTTCTTAACTGCAATTTTAAAAAGTGTGTTCAGATGTAAAATAGATTTAAGGATTAATGTTTTGAAGGAAGAAATTATTTATTTTTTTCCCCCTGAGGTAGTTTATTTTATTTTTCAGTTGTTTTGTACGCTGTCAGGAATGTGAAAAGGAATATTTAGAATTAAAAACAAATAGGAATTATCCTTGCAAATGAGAGATTTTAAATCTTTCTAAACTTAAACCAAGAAAGAACTTTCCTCAATAGCTCCTTTATCAATAGCTGAGGGTGATACAAAAGTGTGGGTGTTGGTGTGAGAGGGAAAATCGCGTATTTACCAGGTTTTGGTTTAGTTGAATTATTTTTTCCCCTCTGAAAGCTTGGGATAAGCTGTCACAGCAGATTACAGGAAGTTTTATTTTGCTGAGATTTTTTTTTTTATGACGTGTTTTTCTGTGCGAGGGGAGGAGTAGTGGTGCATTTTCTTATGATTATTTTCAATATCTTTTTTTAATTTGAGCTGTCACATTTCCAGACTTATTGTCTTTATTGTTCTTGCCGATTCCTAACACAGGGTGACTCGAATCGTTTGTCTCGTCTTTCCTTCCTGCCTTTGTGTAGACTTCTTGGCTGTACAGCAGGGAACTAAGTACTTTTTATTTTTTTCTTTCTCCCTCCCTGCCCCCCAACTAATTTATTTTTCAGATGTCGGACACTCTCAGGATCACCCAGACCAAAGAACTTTAAGAAGGTTCATTTTATCAAGAACATGCGGCAGCACGACACCAGAAACGGCAGGTACTGCGCATCCAAGGGTTGTTCCACACGGGACGCGGGCGAAGGGCAGGGTCAGCATCCCCGTGCAAGGGCAGGACGTGCCATTGCCACCTGCCACCTACGTAGTAATGGCCTTTAAAATAGGCTGTGAAGGCGCAGGGTGCAGGGCACGTGCTGTCCGTGGCTGAGGCACGAGTCGGGCGAAGTGCTAGCCCGTGGATTTGTAAGACCTGTGTCTCCATAATACAAAGAACTTGTGTAAAATGAAAATCAGTTGGAGCAAACGAGGCACAATCTGGTTGCGTCCCTTCAAGAGCAGTGCCAGGTGCTCAGCGTGAGAGAGACACGTGGCCGAAACTGCCCCAAGCCACTTTAGCAACGGCTGAATGACATTTCAACATCTGTTAGTGGGTATGAGGAGGGTAGGTGTCAAACTAGCTGGCTTGTCAGGGCTGCATGTGGCAGGAGACTTACTGGACAAGGAGCTCAAGAAAACAGCTTCAAGGAAAGGTGTTAAGATCATCCTGGAGTCTTACAAGATACATTACTAAACGTGACAGATCCCAGTTGCACCACTGTGCCCTCCCGGGTGCAAAGTGCTGGTTGGTAAACACACAGTTGAGGACGGCTGTGGCAAGGTGAGGAGTGGGATCCTTGTTTCCAAGGCAGACCCAGGCAGAGGGGCTCCTGGGGGATGTGTGTGGGGTGCAGCTGTGGCCATGGCACACCCCGAGCTGGGATGTGCCCACGTTGCAGCCATAGGCACCAGTGGGACCTACACAACAGCGCTCTGCAGGGACTTTGCTTACTGCAGAGGCAGGGTGACTGTCCTGTTTCCATCAGCAAAATAGGTTCTTTATTGCAGTATCATCCATCTCAGAGGTGAAACTAGCACCTTCCTGCTTATAAAGAAGACACTGTCCTCTCTGGCTTTATCTAGAGACGATTTCCCCACATGCCTCATGATTTTATTCTTATCCTTCCAAACTTAAATAGGTTTTAAACAGACAACCTCAACAGGTTACATATAGACTTAAGCCATGCCACTGAGTTGCCTCTTGCTGTTCTCATACAGCTGCCATGGACGAGAACCACGTAGGTTCCTGTGGGCTGATCTGTGCCCATAGCCTGTGGTTTCCAGCCGAAAACCTGAAACCAGGTCAACAGAAATTCTGTCATTACACTGAACCGTGGGTTTTCTGAAGTGAATTCTGGTTGGCGTTGCTTGGCTCAGGCGGAGTTTTCCTTGCATTTATTCTCACACGTGCAGCTAAGTGAAGTGAAAAGGAGTGATCAACAGAAATATTGGAGAAGGTGGCTCTGAGAGATGGCTTTTTAGAAAAAGCTTTTGTAGCAAGCAGACGCCTGCAGAACTGTTGGCTTGGTACCTGACTAGCAGCTGATCATTGTCTCTACACCAAATACACGTGGAATCCCAACGCTGAAAAAACAGCCCTCTAATTTTAGTCTGTTTATACATAAATATATGTAGACTCTGACTTTCTTACAGCAAAAAAAAATATTTACTCATAAAGTATTATCCAAATTCCACAGAGAACGAGTAGTTTCTGAGGCGCGTATATAAAACAGATCTGTAAGCTCAGTAGAAATACTACCTGCAAAAAAACTGAATAAGTATTTGATTTGTGAACTCTTTTCTCCATATATTGCAAAAAAAAGTATTTATAAGGATATACCCTAGCATTTTATTTCAGTTTATATATCGGTCACTACGTAAGATAAGATAACTGAATCTTTTTCTTGCTAAGAAAACAGCGAGTAAGCTTCTGTTATTCAACTGGCTTCTTACCTTTATCAGCAGGCACAGTTTTTCCAGAATATTTCCATAATCATAATAAAAATCCCTTTATCTAGAACACAGATACAATAAGAATAACAGTTTTTAAAGTGCTTTTTGTCCTATGGACAGAGAGCCGCAGTGATATTAGCTAAAAGTAAAATGCAAAGTCAACACTTTGTGTCACCCCTAAGGCCAGCTAAGTCTAGAAAGAAGTCATCTGAACATATACCCTGTTTGCCCAAGGGGTCTGAGTGCTGTTGCAGTCACTGTAGTTTAACAGGCATTGTGGATGAAAAGGACCCCTGGAAATTCAGGTGGGTCTGCTTCATGTGTTCATGGTAAAATTAACAGGTTTTGAGTACCTTAAGACCTTTAAAGCTGGTGCCATCCCATGGATGCGGAGGAGCACAGGTATTGCAATGGATAGAAAACCCTCCTGGGGCTCCTTCCCACAGCTCGTGTCTGGTTGCGCAAGACACAGGCACTGGGCCAGGCTGGAATCGGGCTCGCTGGGCTCTCTCCAAAACCCCGTACCCTTCTGTCACAGCATGGCAGCCTTTCACTTCGCTTGAGGAACCCAGCTTGGAAAACATCTACACAGAATATATTTTTGAGTGATGAATTTGATAGCTGGGCTTTAAAATAGCTGGTGCTTTCAGTAATTTTTTCACTGGCTTGAGTGTCACGCGAAAGAAAACGGCAGTGTAGATAAGAGCTCAGGGCTCCTTCCTCTGTTAACTGCCCTTATTTGTGGCTCCCAGCCTGTAAAGTATATAAAGTCCTTGTCCTGCAGCACTGAGAGCTGTCCCCTCTCTCTCAGCTCCAGGGCTGGGCTGTGCTGAGCGACTGTGCTCTGGATCCAGCCTTTGGCAGTCCAGCGGCAGGGCAGGAGCGGCTGCGGTTAAAATGAGAGTTCAGCTGTTTAGCACAGAGAAGACCCAGCAGGACACAGACCACAGCTTATCAGTAGTCCATGTAAAGCTTCCTGGTGATGGTTCATGGTTCTGTGCACTGGTTAAACTGGTTTCTTTGGATTTGTAGATGTGGCTTATTAAAGGAGCTGAAAAACTAGGTTTCCTGGGCTGTATTCTCCGAGCAGTCTTGTAAAAGAGCCCAGAGCAAATTTTCCCATTAAAAGACAAAGACAAGTCAACCTGAACATCCGAGTTAGCAGGGGTAGCCACCAGCGTGTGGTTTCACCCGCTTTACTTACCAGGTTTATTGGTGGCATCTTCCATAAGCTGTGAAGCAGAAGATTTCCTATTTGGCAGAAACAGGCCATGGTGAGAGTGGGACAAGGACATTTCTAGAGTCATCCTAGGTAGCAGATATAAAAGCAGTAAAGCAATGCTCCTCTCCCACCCCCATGCCTTTGCTTTCTCACTTTTTTTGTTGGGATACAGACCTAAGCCAAGGCTTCTTTGCTGCCCTTTTCACGGTGGAATTGCACACTGAGAGGCTGGTCAACTACTGCAGGTCCTCACAGCTCATAATTACTCTCGGCCACCTCCCAACAGCCCCAGCTTGGGAGACTCCAAATGATAGTTGCTAGCCAGATCCATGGTTTGCATGTTCACCTTTGCAGGGCATCAAAGCCCTGGTAGCCGAGCACCATCCATCAAGAGGCTACAGTATTCCCATGTATATATGGTACATTTGATGTATATCACATTGCTTTTGGAGCAGCACAGACAAACCTAGGCAGACGCTAAAGGAAACAGACGTTACTCTTCTTCAAGTCACGTGAACTACTGGTTCTGTTGAGAGCTTTGTGCTTAGTAAGTTTTTTGTAGCTCCGTAGCACGCACCTCATGAAAGAAATGGGAAGATCAGCTTTTACAGTCTGGGGCAGTTGCATTGGCAGAGCTTTCTTGCAAAATAATGGCTGCTCTGAACCATAGTAATTGGTACTTCTTGGGGAAATGTGAGCATTAAATGGTGAAAACCTTTTCATGAAGTCATCTGAAACATGTCTAGGTGGCACAGTGGCAGTCAGGGCACATAGTCCCACTCTGACTCAAGCTGCTCCTGGTGTCGGACGTGGCACATTCAGAGCTGTGCAGGATCACAGGCATCCTTTGGTAAAGACCTGGAATCTGGGAAGGTGCTTTTCTCCCATAACGAATAATTCCATTTTCTTGAACAGCAGCAGGCTTCCACCACACCTTCTCCAAAGCATACTTTGTGACAAGTTTCTGGGCTTTTTGCTCCAGTAAACCATTGCAAAAGGCCTCAGAATGTTTTTGTTTTCCATGCATAGCATCAGATCTCTAAAGAAAATGCTCTGAGGAGTTTCTGACCACTGCCTTCCCTGCTTCTCTTCCAGTCCAGCTCCTAAGTCTATTTTGCATCAGCTCCCTCCAGCAGCTCTGCAGACGAAGTTTTGTGGCATCCTGGTAGGGGAGGCTGTGGGCTCCACTCCTGCTCTGCCTGGGAGATCTTTATGTAAAGAGGGTCCTCCACTTTATGGAAAGAGAGGCAACATCTGGATCCCAAGGGAACGAAAGCTCAAAAAACTAGAGGCTGAGCTGGTGCTTTTAATTTCCTTCCTGGTCTGATTCCTTCTGATACACAAAGCAAGTTTTCTGTGGAACTTCCCACTGTTGTCTGTGCCTGTAGACATGGAAGCGTCTGTTTTTCTTCAAGTATTAAGATTTTTTTAGGGAGGTGTTGGTGGAAGAGCTGCATTTCCAGGAGCAACCAGAGGGAGTGGGGGGAATACGCTCAGTGGGTACCGTGGTTTTCCAAATTCAAAGATGCTTTCTGATGTCAGCCTTGAAATGTGTGCCAAGTTTTGTACATCAGCAAACAAGGCTTCCAGTGAACAAGCAAGCTGTTGTGAGAGGCAGCCGTTCAGCAATAAGCAGTGGAAAGCACAAAATTAATCGTATGTCAGGTTTTTTTGCTTGTTGATTGCCTTTCTCAAATGTGAAAAATTACTCCCCCTGCTTTCTAAGTTACTGCTGCACCATGAGACCATCTTAGAGCTATTTACCGTAGGCAAGGGTTGCTAAAGCATTCAGACAAACAATGAAATCATCTTTTATCTGCTGCAGGAGAACTTCCCAATGCTGTATGCATGGGTATTATTAGAAACCCTCTTCTGTTAAAGGGTAACTACCACTTTGCTTTCAGACACACATTTAAGGAAGAAAATAGGATTTCTGGAACAGAATGATCCGGGAGGAGGAAAATTGATCATTCTGCATTTTTCCAGGCATTATGTGCAGCAGCTCTCTTAAGGATCTAAACCTTTTCCAAGAGTGATGACTAAGCTGGTCCCTTAAGGAAAGAGTGTTTTAATAACAGCGTAACTCATATGAGATTCATTAGGTATGTCTGGTGGTCTTTGGACAGTAAGAACAAAAGAGCTTGGTAGGGTTTGTTGTCCAGCTTTGACCAGTGTAGGACAAAGGATGAGGAATTTGGGTGAAATCCTCACATACAGACCTGTGGCAGACAACGTCAGAGAAATCCATGTTGGAGAGCAGCACAGGGAAGTGCAGTAGCCCTGACAACCAGCCTAGCAGTAGGTCCCAGCATTTTGACCAAAAGTGGAGACCTTTAGTAAGGTAAAACGTTAGTAAATTATAACACTAATCAGATTGGAAGATGGCACAAGTTGCTGTCACTGTGTCTTAGAGGAATTTGAGGGGACGCAGCCTCTTGGCCAGCTTCAGAGGGGTCTGTTTAGTGTACGTTGTACAATTGTCGGTGACCTGTAGGGTGATAAAGAAAGGGGGTATATTTATAAACAATCAGTTAATTATTGGCATGGAGGCTTGACAAGGCTCTGAGCAACCTGCTCTAGTTGAGGCTGTCCCTGCTCTCAGCAGGGGGGTTGGACCAGATGACCTCTAGAGGCCCCTTCCAACCCAGACAGTTCTACGATTCTGTGATTTTATATCTTACATCTTGACCAAGCTTCTGCTGGCATCTTGATCTGCACCTCCCAGCACTAAAGTGACATAGCTATTGGCAGTCCACGCAATTGCATGGAAAGTGAGTCTTGACCTCGAGGTGGTTTTGATGTTGCTTAATGGCATGTCAAAGCTTGATGGTTAAAGGTAGTAGCGTGGCTGTAAAGCAGATAGGTTGCTCTAAGGTATTTGATTTAATGCCACGCGTGATTTTGCAGATGGCACAGAGATTTGGAGGCTAGTTAAAAATATGAGGAGTTTGCTGTAAGAGCAGCCTGGATTCTGAGATGAGCTGTGTGCAGGCAGATAATGTGTGCTTTCATGTGGCCAAGTCTTCTCAAGAATGAAGGTGGGCCATGCTTACAAGGAGGGATTCAGCCCTTAGAGTTAGTGACTGAGATAGACGTGATGCTGGAGATGAAGGAGCAAAGAACAGTGGGGTCAGTCGTGCCTGAGTGTCAATGCAACATCATAACCAAGAGGGCTGATGTGATTACTGAGTGCAGAGGTTGGTGGGTAGACACTGGTCTTAAAGGTAAGACTGAAAGCTGTGATGTTTATATCTGCCACCCGGGCAACTACTGAGGCCAGTGCTACTGCCCAGAGACCAAGAAGGGCGATGAGGAAAAACTGGAGAAGACTCAAGGAGGAACCTGGAAAACACTGGAAGGCTCTGAACGTTTATGATCAGAGCAAACTTTGTCTTCATCCATGAATCGGGCTGTTTCAGGAATAGGAAGCTGAAAATCAAGGGAGTCCTTTGGTTTAGCAGAGTAAGGTCATGCCCAGCAGCTGGAAAATCTTGTCCAATAAATACAGACTCGACATTGGCCACGAGTTGCAGCGTGTATCGCAGGTGGTTGTCGGTGTGTGTCACCTGGGTTGCTGCTGCGTTTAGTCTGCTTAGTTTCAGCCATGGTGGTGAGTTGTCAGAACACCTTCTTGCCTCTCTGGGTGGACTTCTTTCAGTAGAACTCCTTTCAGCAGAAAAACATCTATCCTGGATTTCAAGGGAGTCTTCCCAGGAAGCCTGTAGAGGGGATGGTCGGCCACAACTCATTGGCTGTGTAACTTACGGCACAGGCTTCAGCACTCCTGGAAGGACTCGGTACCGCGATACTCTACCTGTGAGACAAAAAAGAGGAGGGAGAAACCATCCATGATGGAAGTTCTTTGATTACTAATTCCTCAACGATAACATCTGTTGCTTTGCTTATTGGGGGGGGATTTAAAAATTTTAGTCTTTGATTTCTTTTATTTTCTTTTATATTTTAGAATAGTCCTTATCAGCAGCAGAAGATCCTTCTGTAGCATATTTTCAGTGCTGCCATATCGAGACTGTACCCAAGTCGGGTATGTATATTTATACATGTACTACATAGTCTTTCTGGGCCTGCATGTAGACCTGATAATGGACAACAGCATGATGGAGGCTAATGCTTTGACATTTCTGCTCTGAGAAGAGATAAATGCGCTTAAGATATCTTTGTCTTGTGGAATGTTACCAGGTTAAAACTACAGCTTCCAGGCTGCGGTTTATTTATATGTGTTGTGGTATCTTTAATTATTAAACTGGAGAAAACTACCCCCCTGAAATCAATGTTCTTGAAAAATGCACTGGTTTTATTGTTTCTTCTGACTTCTCTCGTCTTTGACAGAACAAGTACTCTAGACAGCACAACTTCTATTTCATAAGCAGTCGTAGCCCTGTCATTCTCCCACACAAACATGGTCCCCTGCACCTAGATTTCCAGAACTGTAGAGAAACATTCAGATGGATTCAGATGTAATCCATTTTATTGTACCTTTAGCCACAGGTCAGATCATTCAGTCAGTGAAAACAGATTGTTCTGGCCGTAATACCCCGTGGGTCCTTAGCTGGTGTTAGCAATGTCCACGGGGCTGCCGTACACCCCTTGATGTGCTGAGACACTAGACCTCCGATAGGAAAGTTTATTTGGGTTGAAGCAGTTCTCCAAAAGACTTGAGGAAGCTTTTTGCTCTTCCACTGAAACTGCAGAAGCGGAAGAAACTGGATTTGGCTGGGAGATGTTGTCTGGCAGGCCCTCGGGCACAGCTCGCTGGGTGCTCTCGGAGGTGCAGTGCGATGCCGGGAAGGGCAGTGCTGGTCGGCAGCAGCTCCTGGGGCAGAGGAGAGCTGAGAGCTGCCTGTGGTCAGGGTCGCCTCGGTGCCTGGAGGACACAAAATTTGTGGGAAATACTCAGCTGATACACTTTGAAATAACGACAGTCAAATTTATCCAGTGTGTAAAGGATGAATTTGGCTCCTGTTTTTCAGCCATCTATTTAATTCAGGAGAAAGATTTGCCACAAACTGCTTGTGCATCAGTAATTGAAACAAAGGGAGGCTATTTTTAATGCACAGAGGGAAGGAGGCACCTTCGTAGTGGAGTTGACTAGCTCTCCTGTCTCTTCTTACAGTAAATTTTTTCCCTTAATTAAACTCAGATGACACATCAGGCAAATTCTTGACAGCCTGGCAGCGTTGTTCGTTCTTGGGTACACTGTCGTTCATTTATGGTCATCGTCCTGTGGAAATTACCTCTTTATTGAAAACTGTATATATTTTGAAATGCTGTTGACTGGTTATATCTTTTAAATTACAGCAGTAACAAGCTCAGCACCAAGCCTAAATATTATTTTAGCATGTAATGTCTTGTGGGTACCACGCTTGCACAGCAAGAAGGGCATGGGATGAGAAGGTAGCAAGTGCCAGTACAAAACAATCCAGTCCTGTTCCCTTTGCTAAAAAGGCAAGATTAAAAAAAAAAAAAAAAAAATTTAAAATTACATTGCCCTCTCTTTCTTCCAGAGCAGAGAGAAACAATTCAATGGCACCTCCTTCCCGGAGCAGCTGTTGCAGAGAACAGATGAGGCAGTATAGCATGAACTGTAGCCACTCTGTTCAGGCTGCACAGAGCTTGCTTACTCCGTCACACACTTTGGGTGGGTGGTAGGAGGGGGGAGAGACACTGGTACCCTTTTGAAGTACTATAGTAACAGCATCCTTTAGCTTTTGCTTTCTCCGAGTCTCTGGATTGCTGATGTCTGTCCTTGGGCAAGACATCTGAACTGGTTTAGGTTCTGCAAACCATGACTGAATAATTTATGAAAAGAAACAAATCATTGCAGGGAGCCATGGGCACATCTCAGTTAGAGTGGGGTAAGCCCTGGCAGGAGCAGGAAATCAGGGTGGATGTGCGTGCAGGGGGGACAGTTCTATGTGAGAGGGCACCGGGGCCAGCAAGGAGCTCTGTAGCCACAGCTGTGTTCTGGGGAGGCCGCCGGCCCCGGTTGCGCTGTCGGCAGCACAGACGAGCTGCCTTGTGTCAGTGCTGGCAGCTAAACTGCACTAATGGATCCCTTTCTAAAATCTGTCTGAAGTCAGTTCCTGCAGTCACAGCTGAGCTCTGTGCGCTTGGCCGGGCTGGATGGGGCAGCATCACCCCTTACCGAGGAGCTGCGAGCAGTGTCCTCTAGACTGCGGCCCTTGCTTGCCCACCCTCCGTGCTGAGATCAAGCTACAACGGCGAGGACCCTCCTCAGCCCCCCCAGACTGTGGTTTTAAGTGATTGTACAAACACAGATGGAGGTCTGGGGGTGCAGGAAGGAGAGCCAGGGGGGTATGTGAGAGGGTGAAGTTTGAGCTGTCCCCTGGAGGATGTTTCCCAAATCCCCCTCCCCAGCAGCCAGGCAGCTGCCAGCCCACTGGAGTGCAACTGGCAGCAGGCTTTTGGAGGGAAGTGTACTCCAGAGCAGTGCAGAGGCTGCTAAGGATGATTTTTCTACCTGTGGTTTCAGAAGGCTGAGCTGGTGGTACCTGCTGGGGCTGAGAAAGGAATCACTTGCTTTAGGTTTTTTCTGTCACACCAAAGAGAAGTCAAAAGTACAAAGCGGAGTGTGACATGGTGGGGAGAAAAAAAGTCATACATAGAAGCAGTCACTAGAATTTTCAGTCCTCAAAATTTTGTCCATACCTTGTATCTGATGGAACCCTGATGCTTTAGCTTGTAGTGCTTTTGTGCAAGGGAAAAGGAGAGAATTAAAGTCTGAGGTTCTGAGATGTATTACGAGGTTTAGAAATTACTCCTGCTGGAGTCACTGAGAGGCAGGTACTTTTGTGGATCTGAACCATAAATACTCTCCAGGTCTGGCTTTTTTTTTTCCCCCACCAACTTTGCTGGTGGCTTTGAGACAGGCACAGGTTCACTTGTTTCCATGGCCAAAAGTAGGGTAATGGGCAAGACCAGAGCTTGCTTTTCTTCCCCTATCTAGACCAGCAGAGCAGCTGTGAGGGGAGCCAGAGCCAGGGGAAGGCAGTGTGAGGAAGGCTGTACTGCAAGTCAGGATCTGAAAGAGCTGCTGAGCATTTTGCTTGCTGGCTTCCCTTGACCCCGAGTGTCCTGCACTGCTACGGCCCAAGGCCATCAGACCCTGTGCAGGGCTTAGTGAGGGGTAGAGCAGTGGTGACAGGGTGGCCCTGTAGTGAGAGGACTGTAACAGTGTTATTGCCTCATTAAATTAACATACACACACTCAAACTCTCATTAAACTGAGTCGGGGGAATCCCAGGCACCGATACAGGCTGGGCAGTGACTGGCTGGAGAGCAGCCCTGAAGAAAAGGACTGGGGGGTGCTGGTGGACGAGAAGCTCACCATGAGCCATCAGTGTGCACTGGCAGCCCAGAAAGCCAATGGTATCCGGGGTTGCATCAAGAGAAGCGTGGCCAGCAGGTCGAGGGAGGTGATTCTGCCCCTCTACTCCACTCTTGTGAGACCCCGCCTGGAGCACTGCGTCCAGTTCTGGAGCCCCTGTTACAAGAAGGACAGGGATGTGCTGGAATGTGTCTAGAGAAAGGCTGTGAGGATGATCAGAGGGCTGGAGCACCTCTCCTATGAGGACAGGCTGAGACAGTTGGGGTTGTTCAGTCTGGGGAAGAGAAGGCTCTGAGGAGACCTTATTGTGGCCTTCCAGTATCTGGAGGGGGCCACAAGAAAGCTGGGGAGGGACTTGTTAGGCTGTCGGGCAGTGGT
>JAAGNO010014399.1:60943-72834 GCA_033439905.1 Ceryle rudis | reverse complement strand
GGGATGGTGACTCCACCACCTCCCTGGGCAGTCTGTTCCAATGCCTCACCACTCTTTCAGTATAGAAATTTTTCCTAAAGTCTAATCTAAACTTCCCCTGATGCAACTTAAATCCATTACCTCTCATCCTATCACTAGTTACTTGAGAGAAGAGACCAACATCCACCTCACTGCAGCTTCCTTCCAGGTAATTGTAGAGAGCAATAAGGTCTCCTCTCAGCCTCCTCTTCTCCACACTAAACAATCCCAGTTCCATCTGTTGCTCCTCCTAAGACATGTTCTCCAGACCCCTCACAAGGGTGGTTACCCTTCTCTGGACCAGCTTCAGCACCTCAGTGTCATTCTTACACTATGGCACCCAAAACTGAACACAGTACTCAAGCTGTGGCCTCACAACTGCTGAGTACAGGGGTGCACAATCACTTCCCTACTCCTGCTGGACACACTGCTTTTGATATAGGCCAGGATGGTGTTGGCCTTCTTGGCCACCTGGGCACACTGCTGACTCATGTTCAGCTGGTTGTCCACCAGCACTCCCAGGTCCTTTTCTGCCAGGCAACTTTCCAGCCACTCTTCCCCAGGCCTGTAGCAATGCATGGGGTAGTTGTGATGGAAATGCAGGATCCCACACTTAGCCTTGTTAAACTTCACACCACTGACCTGAGCCCATTGATCCAGCCTGTCCAGATCCCTCAGCAGAGCTTTCCTCCTCTTGATCAGATCAACATTCCTGCTCTGTTTGGTGGTGAAATATGCTGGAGCATCCATGTACATTTTCAAACCAAAGCATTACAAAGGAGTGCTGCAAGGGAGACATTTTCTCTTTATCCAGCCACCATGCTATGTGTTCTGCTTTCACAATCTCCCTTTAAGTAGATGCATAAATGAGTAAATTGTATTCCAATACAACACATCTACAAACTAGATCTGTTAGGAAAGCTTTCTTTCATTTTTTTCCTTGGTTAGTAATGGAAGTTATCTATTTGTTGGAAGAGAGCTAGTACTAGTAGTTAAAACCCTGACTGTTGAAACTGCTACTTAGGCATTTCATGAAAAGGGGATTTTGACGAAGTGGCTTATTACACTTTCTACAGAACAGTTAAAGTATTGCCTATAAATTCTGTATAATTTCTGGTTCATTGACCTGATACATAGAGCCATTCAGATCTCATTGTATCTATCCTGCAGTCACAAAACAACATTAAGGGCTTGTTCTTGATCTCAGTAAAGCAAAGTTTTGTGTTTTGATGGAGTTGCTTCAGCATACTCCATATAAATGACCAGTGATTGCAATTTTAAAACTGTAGTCTGCTTCTCCATGACCAGAACTAACCTTTTAAGTTTGTACAATAAAGACTTCTCATAACTTTAGGTGAAAAAGTTACTGTGCCTACTCAAAAGTTTAGTTATTAAACTTTAAAATCTCAGCTACTGAATTACTGTGCAATCTGAGCAGACTGAGAATACTTTAGGCAAACTCCTTGTTTAACAAAACGTGGATAATCACATTTTCAAACAGTCTCACTAACGTGCATAAGCCATATTCTGCAGGCTTTCGTTACTGATGCAGTATATACAATACTGAAGACATGGTGCTTTTGGTATGTATCTTTTGATCTTTGGACTGGAACCTCATTCATAACAATGGTATTATTTCTGGATAAAAATCAGATTGGAAAGTATTTGGACACTGCACATTGTCCATCTGATTTATAAGTCATTGGATACTTTCATGTTACAGTCTGGACTAGAAATAAAGTAGAGTCATCCAGACCCTCTGGATGGTTCTGACTAAGTCTTTTAATAGACTCCCATGACCTTCACTTGGCTTTGGATCAAAACTTTAGCATACAGTGTATCTTTGGGGTCGGTGGAAGTGTATGGTTGACAGGTGAGAGTAAATCTTGCCAAAGTGTACTATAATTAATATACACTAGATTTATATGTCAGGACAGTGCCATTGATAGGGGATCTTATCCTGTCACTTGTCTGCAAGCTAGAGACACCAACCCAGGCTTCAATTTTTTTTTTTTTATTATTTATTTTTATTTTTATTTTTATTTTTTATGATGAACTGCTCACATTTCTGAAGAGAGATGATGAAAAGTTTGCAGAACTAAGGTTGCAGGTCAGTTTAAGACCTCCGCCTATTCCTTGTTTATAAATGGAAAGCTCCAAGATACAGATTCTTTTAGGTACTGAGGTGTTTAACTTCAATCAGTCCTAAAGAGAGTTGTTTATCATAGTCTATATTCCTCTGATGTTTTCAATGTTTGGTTCTTTTCCCCTCAACAGTAACTGCCTTAGATCAGGTTTAAATGATCCCATGTATCTCTAGTTGCTGAACACTTTCAGATGCCAGGGAAGACTTGGTGATTTAAGAGTGCCCTGTGATTCAAAATCAGGACAACAGAGAATTTAGCTTAGCAGTCCCATAACACCATTTAATTCATAAAACCTAATTAGCACAGATTTTTTTTTTATAAACACATGAATGATTTATATATCAGAGTTACTTGTATACATGAAGCATTTTAAGGGTTATGATTATCAATTAAAATAGTTAAAGTTAATATATAAGTAAAGTAGTATTCGGTGACAGCCATTTATTCAAAGCTAATACTTTAAAAAAGCTATAGTTTAGTTTAATGTTAAATCACCTAATGCCTGATCTCAAATCTGTTAAATTCACAGTAGGACCATAACTAACTTGAATGGTTTTTACATTATGGTTATAGGCCCTCAAAATATACTTTGAAGAGCAGAGAATGAAAAGGTAAGTGAAAATGGATACTGAACACATATCTTTGTATGGTTCTTTCCTATATTTTTTCCTTTAATTTTTCTAACTGTATTGTACATAGCTAGAACATATTGTATTATGAGCATTGGCCAAATCTCAGTTTTTAAATTGTTACCACCTTCTGATTACGTCTACCTCATGATTTTATTTTACTTGTAAGCTTTTAATTTTAACTTTCCTAAATAATTCTGGTTTTGAATTTATATATATTCTAAGACAATGCATGACAAGTTTTAACCTACAGCAGAACCTTTGTGTGTCAGATAATATTCACAATGGGAAAGTTCATAATAGTTGAACTGTAGCTTCATGAACATCAATGCTATAAGATAATGAGTACAACAAAATATAAACAGAGGTTGTTAAAAAAAACCCCAAAACAACTGAAAAAAAACCCCAAACACAAACAATGTTTTCTGTATAGAAAGATTACGTCATGGATATTCCATAGAGAGAAAGAAGAAAAATACAGCAGCTGTAGGAGTATTCATAGGCACAATAACAACAGACTCTGTGAGAATTTCTCTTCCTGTTGCCGACTGAATTCCCCCAATCTTCTCAGAAAAATGGACCTTGTAATATAAAAAGTAATTTTTCTAAAGTTCATCCTTTTTTTATTATCATGTTGCAAAATTATAGTAATTTTCCCTTCTTTTGTATTATAAAATTCTCTGAATCTTTCTTTCTAGGAATTCTTTGGTTTAAGAGGTTGCTTTTTTTAATAAAAGCTAAACTGAAGACAAAGACCCAATAAGCTGAAAAAAAGACCACTCAACATAATTAGAATCAATCACTGAAAAACATTTGATTCCTTCATCTGAACTGTTTGTGTTCAGTGATGATGCTGAAAAAGGTAACATCAGTCTTGCTTAGAGGCTTTATACAGCAGTCTCTTAAGCAATAATCCCCCACATAGGGCTCGGGTGGGGTCACAAAATTTTGGTCACAACCTAGAAGTTAGGAGTTGTATAGCTGGTGCACAATCTGTTGCACAAATGGGACTTAAAGTCACCTGAAGACACAGTCTTGGAAGCAAAGGAATTGTCTGCACAGGAAAAAGTCTCCTAAACTGAAGAGAACAAAGTCAACATTTCTTTCAGAAATAAAAGGCATTGTTCTTCCTTAGCTCCAGAGGGATATAAGAGAAGAATGTGCTTTTGAACACGGGAGAAAGATATGTGCCATTCTGTGCAAATGCATAAACTGCAAATAACTACTCTACGGAAGTGAAAGCTGTAGACCAGTGCTGTTGAGTTGTATTTTGAAAATGCCCAGTTCATTCTGTAGTTCATCCCGTGTGTGCATTTATCTGATGAGTTACATTAATACCAGTGAGACTCATAGGCTTAATAAGTTCCGTGTTTCAGACAGAATGACATAGAAAATGCATATAATGATTTGCATTCCATTTTTACCCTACTGTTCAACCAAGGAAGTGTCTATTTGGCTCTGTAAACTTCTTGAAAATAACATTTTCTTTGGACTGTGAAATTGGAAGCTATTCATATACTAATCTTCATGTGTATATATGTTCATTCATACATAAAATGTGCTATAAGGGCAATTCCTATGTACTGCTTTTTCAGGTGCATATTGTTATGCTTATGATATTATGTATAGTGATTACAAACAAAATATTTGAATCTTTTTTCCTTGTGGATTGAAATCTAAACTTTTCAAAGCTCACTTGAAAAGAAGCTGTGCCAAAATATCTGTTTTATCTGAAAACAGATTCCCTCTCTCTTTGGAAATCCATCCTAGGCATGAAAGTCTGTCTTGTTAAATTTTGATCTCATCAATCCATCTTCACTAAAAAAAGCAAAATCAACTTGATTAGATACTAACTAACAAAACAGAAATAAAATTTCATTTTATGAATATTTTTTGGAAGTCTCGGTTCATTAGCTGCATTACTCTTATGCTTAAAGCATATATTAGTTTATAGGTTTGGGGTTGATGTGCTTGTGGCCCAGTAGAAAAAGGAGTTTTCACACAATATATCACACACACCAAACACACAATAGCACACTGTTTCACCCCCCTCCCCCCTCCAAACTTCGGTTAATAATTCAGGCATTTAAATGTTGGGGAAAAGCTAACTGTGTTTTGTTAAATATTTTGAAAATGGCACTGTCAGGCCACTTGCTGACCGTGCTGGAGTTCAAATGTTGACACTGTACAGAAAGCGCTTCTGTTTCAGATACTTCAACTTTCATTTATCTAATTTGGACCTTCCACAGCTTCTTTAAGATATGCTATAAAAATGCAGCTCCTTTGAGGAAAAAAGCACAAGGAGCCATCCAGGCTAATTCAGGAGAAATAACATTTAATAACCAACTGATTGTGAAGACCCATTGACTTGACGAATCGTACGTAGTATATGGAGTGTAAAAGTCTTAAAGAACATCACAGAAATAGCAACAAAGTGGAAAGTCCCTAGCTGTCTTTTTAAAACTTCTTTGGAGGGATTTATTAACATGATAGATATCTATATGAGTTACCTATAGATAATGAATCTATATAATCATTTATATAACATAATCCTTTATAACACGCAAAATCATTTGCCATGGGTGTTAGAAGATATGAAGATTGTAGATGGACATCTATTTCTTTGATTTTTAAGTGTTAATAAGGTACATATATCCATTAGGTTACTGCTTTCCAAATTCTCCAGTGATTTCTCTCCTGTTATTTCAAAGTCACCTTTATTGAGATAAGCATCTGCTACATTCCCCTGTCAGAGACAGAGTACTAGGCTGAATAGATTTTCAGCTTCATCCAGTCTAACTGTCATAAAGTCTTACAAACTGTAAGTTCCAGAAATGAAAAGGAACAAAATTATTAGTGGAGGTTCAAAAAATATAATACAATCATACAAAATAATTACTGTCAGGACTCTTTCACTTTACAAACATGTAAAATGCACTTACTTTGAGGTTGAGAAGGGGGAAAAATTCCTTCCATTAGAAAATAGTCACAAAGCTTTGAACAGATAAATTCACACACTGCAGAGTACACACACACACATGCATGCAGGCATGCACATACATACACGCACGCGTGCACATGTACATACACACACACATGCTTAGAGTTTACACTGCATTCTGCTGATGCCATGATTATTATTTTATTTGTACACCCACCTTTACTGCACATTCTAAACAAACAATAGACAACAGTGTAAGGGCTTTTTTTTTTTTTTCCTTAAAACTGCAACAAAACAAGTCTCAACATTTGCAAAACATTCCTTTATTATTAGAAATAAATTATTTTGTATAAAAATTAGCATGCGTTGACCATTGCATTTATTTTAGCATAACCCAGGACTTAATTCAGTCAGCCGCCACAAGAAACAAACTCAGCTTCTTTTACGAGTTGAACAATGTAGGACAGGAAAGGAAATTGTCACAATCACAAAAAAGTACTTACAAATATAACATCAGACATGGTTTATTTCAACAGCAATTTTTTTTTTTTCACAAGCTAACATTTGTTTTCCTTTTGTGATTTACTTCCTTTTGTGAGTGAACAGTTCAGAAGCTTGATGCTCTGTCTCTATGTTATAAAACTGGACTTTTCCTTCCACTGTTTCTTTTTTGCTCTTTGCTTCTTGTTTAATCCTTGTACATTAGGAGACTGACTATTGATTTCAATGTAGTCTACTGATTTCCAAGACTGAATTCTGGTGGTGGTAAAGTCTATGTTTGCAAGATCCCATCCTGCAGGTCTTCCAGTGAATTTCATCCCTGCTCAGTTTGCCTGATTGCTGTAACTGACATAAGTTGTCTTGGTAGAGGAGGCTGTAAATCAAAAAACCAAAAACAAACAACAACAGAAAAATAAAGTTCAGGATTTTTAGAATCAAGAGAGGAGGAAAAAAACCCCCATATTTAGCATTTGAACTCAAACAGCGCATATTTCCAAATAAATACATTTCCCATATTCATGGAATAAAGAAAGTTTAAGCATGTATACAAGTGGCAAGTTGGATCTCAAGTTCTGTGTACTTGATGGTAAGTTACTTTGTTTATGACTCAGGGAAGCAACACAATTATTAGTGGTCTTAGGGTACCTGTAACATAATATCGACATACATATCATATTTGCCTTGTATTATTTTGGCTGATTTCTGTATAGAGTTTTTTTTTTTAATTTAGAGCTTGGATTTGTCTCTCTCCTACTGGCTGAAGACAACTTTGAAGCTCATGGTGCGTTGTCTGTCTGGAAGAAGGCTTATTCTCCTTGAAAGGAGCAAAGCCCAACATGGGAAACATCTCTCCAAGTTAGTGAAACTGAGAAACTAGTGTCTACAGCACATATTCTCTGGAGAGCTTTCAGACAGCCTTATGTCTTCATGTAAGTGAGACAGCAGATATGTTTATGAGAGCCTAGGCTCTATTTTAGAGCTGGTGTGCTATTATGTCCTTCTATTGATGGTCAGCTGATCATTACTTCCTTTGAGCAAAGCCGATAGCCCTTGTTCAGAACAAGGCAATATGCTGAGAATAAACACCTTCACTATTGTAGAAGTGAACAATTGTGAAGCTTACATGGAAGTTTGTGTCAGCTTTTAGCCCTTATAGTTTATCCCTTTGCTGTAAAAAATACGAGCCACTGTTGTGATAATGTGCTGGTGGGAAGAGGAAAGTGCGACATCAGGACTCACAGTCAGCTCTCTGATTTTACATCAGTTGGGTACATGTCGAATCAGACTGATGGAGTCTCTTCTTTGTCTTTATAATAAGGTCTGTGTCACACTGCATAGAGGAATTTGGCTTCCCAAAAATGTTTTATATTCTGTCTGCTACAGACATTTTCTGCTTATGATAGTGAAGACTGCAGCTGGCAGAATGAAGATAATATGATGGCACAAAACTTGTCTGGTCTATAGATTCAAAGATTTTAATTCTATTGCCATACCTTCCTTCCTCCAATTTCTTTTTTTTCTATATAGAATCTGGTGGGAACAGCTGAGATAGATAGGCAAAGGATTCTTCATGCTAACTCTTAAATCCAGCCCAACAATCCAGTGATCTGGGAAAAACAGACTACGGAAACTAAGAAATGACAATTTCTCTCTCCTGCACCAAAGATTCAACTAAATCAAAGGTCATTAAAATTGCTGCAAAATAATACTAGTATATATACTTAGTATAAATAACTAAGTTTGCTACTTGTTTTTTTCTTCATGTTTTATTTGGTTTTCTGAGCAATTTGTTTCTAATATGGCATAATTCACATACCACTATGTTTTTTGTTCCCTGAAAATGTATATATAAGAATGAATAATCAAAAGGAAGCTTCAAAACACAGTATTTCTTACTTACACAGGTAGCTGCAGTACTTTGTGTCTGGAAGAGTGAATTCATAGAAGGATTGCTTTTGACACATTAAGCAAGTTTTTCACGTGATCAATCACAGTATTTTATCACAAACATGAAATAGCTTTATTTGCATGTATTGGGACACTTGAAGCAAATATAGCCTCATTTGCATCTTTCAGATGGGACGTACTGCTCCCATCTGAACTCTCCCATGCTCCCACAGCTGGATTTCTGAGAGGATTCTATTTTTCTTTTGGCCCATTAATTCCATCTGAAAATAATGTGGGGCTGCTGAAATGGCACAAAGTTCCTTAAAACATAAAAGGATTTTGTTCCCAGTTAAGAAATAACAAATAAATGCACATCTGGAAGCCATGCACATGGGAACAAAAGAACAGAGGGAGCAGAGCATGTATTTTTCCTCACTCTGAAAATAGGCTCAGACACATAAGCAAGTTAAGCGAGTTTACCACACTACCCTGTATCAGCTGAGTTCTATGATAACTTCATGTGCATGTTTTTAGCCCACAGCAATGTAATGTAACCAGATTTATCACATTTCATGAAGTTGAATTATATGAGGACAGCTGCAAGCTCAAAACAAAAAAAAATAAGTAGTTACCACACTTCAACTGCTTTAGAGTAACTTCTTCTTTAACTTTGTTGTATGCTTGAGACTTAAATAGTTTTGACAGAATTAATCTAGGACTGATCAAGAAATTAAGATTATCCTTTTGAGTTCTGAGTGTTGTTACTTTAAAGAAATGATAGCACAGGAAGCTAGTGTAGATAGTAGTTTGCAAGACATTAAATCTAATCTCATCTCCAAACAATGTTTTTTAACTTGGTAAATACTGCTAGTGTCTTTATAGTTCACTGTAATAAGCCTAAAGTTCCTGTTTGGTGATCTGAAAGCTTCAGCAGCTGGTGTCCTGCCCTTTAAGACCATTAGCATTTCATAGCAATAAAATGAACCACATTTGGCAAGGATAGATGGCCTGAAAAAGTAACAGACTTGGCTCAAAATATTTCTGGGAATGAACACTCTTTTCTATCTCCAGTTAATACATTGCTGTTGGAATGAGAGAAAAAAAAAAGAAGAAGAAAAAAAAAAAAAAAGAATTTGTAGAGATTTAGAATTATTTTTATGATCTGACCTATATGCATTTAAAGTACTTGTCATTGTTATACCTTCTGATACCTTCTGTAATTTTATCTGGATAATTTTTTTCAGCCTATTTTCCAGATACTATTTGTTTTCCATTGATTATGAATGTACTTCCAAAAACAAAACAAACAAACAAAAAAACCCAAACACATGACTGTATTTTTGTGGGGGACAACATGGAATAAAGTCTGTTACATAGAACAAGACAAACCACATAGAGCAGTGTTCTCTCTGGATGGAAAGCAAAAAAAAAAAGGGAAGCTGATCAAATCTAAATGGCACAGAACAATTTTGAGGAAGGCAGAAGTCCATCTTGAGGCCAAGAGCTCAATTATATAGGGATAGCATTCTGGACTGCAGATGACTTGACTCTGAATTTTTGCCTGTGAAGCATTATGATGTCTGGATCAAAGCCTACTCAGAATTATATAGATGTGCTGCTGTTAGAATCATGTTTAGAGCACAGTAAATAAGCATTACCCTGCATACATCACACTACTGGAGCAGCAGATTTGCTTTCAATACCAGCTGTTTCCATGAATTATGTATAATCATAGCTTAAGGAATACCAAACACAGCATTTCTTAATTAGGTACAGTAGATAAACATCAGATACCCAAGACTTTCTTATTAACACTCTTTCTCACCCTACTGTGGAATGCCTTCTTTGACCTTTCCTCAGAAATTCATAATTTTGCAAACTCATCACAATCCACCTCACTTTCCCTTCCAAATTTTCTTTTGATAACTTCTGAAGATTTGAGAACTTATTCAGTTCTTCATATTTCCATGCTATTATACGATCCTCAAGAAACGTCATTGCCTTTCTCCTCTTGTCCATTGTTGTATGTCATAATCTGAAGCTGTATAAAGCCACAGCTCACTTTAGGAGATTTACACATTTTGAAGAGCTGTAAGTTTTTCAAGTGATGTCATTTGCACTCAGTATCCTCCATGCATCAGCACCTATAATATGGCAAACTTACAGACTATTTTTATATAGTCTTCAATCTAGCAAACTCTGATTGAATTCAGCAGGGGGTTGCATTTTTCTGGAATAAGTACAATATTTTTCTGCAAACTTGGTACTAACTTGTCTGAATATGTTTAAGCAAAATAGTACTATTCAATCTCCTGTCAACATCATCAAAAACTAATAAAAATTTAAAAAGAAGGAAAAAAAAAAAAAAAGAAGCAAACCCCATTTGCAGTAAAGTGATTGAAAAAAAATTGTCTTTAACTGTAATAGCTATTGTCCATCCCACGTGACCTCTAAATCCTCAACAGAAACCAGTTCTCATTACTATGAAGTTCTGGGGGGTGAAGGTACTGGCTCTACCCATAATTGGTTATTATTATTGTGAAGGCCAGTTTATAAGAGTCTATTATCATGTGGTGGAATGGAAGCTATAGCCTTTGTTTGCTTCTATACCAGATCAATGTAGAGAAGTCACAAGATTCAAGAACTTTTCTGACATGGGAAAGATCTTTTTCCTGTTACTAACCCTTATCAGAACATGTAATGACTAAGCTGTATAGGAATTACCATGATTTTGTACCAAGATGAGTAAGACCACAACAAAAACCTGTATGTGAAGCATTATTCTGGGAAATGTTAGTACTTGTGAGTCGTGATAAATCAACAAGTCAACAGGTAAGTTAAGGTGGAAAGGTAGAAAGCATTATTTTCACTTGCATATCTAACTGCAAAATAAAAACATTGTTACTGTTTTCATTATATTTTTTTTTTCAACATCCTTTGTGTTTGGACAATGATGACCATACAAACACCTCATGAAGTGTCACGGCTGGCACAGCAATGCACAATACATTAAATTAGCACTAGTTAAACCAGATCATTTTAAAAAGATGTGACTTTCCAAAATCTGCTTATGCTTTTTTTTAACTAGCCTGCTGTGATAGACAATTTTTTTGAAACAACTCTAGGCATTCCTGCATTCAGCACTACATGAATTCTGACACAGCTCTGGATTCATGCAGAACAAGCAACAAAAAGAATAAGGTTTACTATTAAAAGAAAGTGCATTCTTGTGAACGTACATATATTAGGAAGAGCTGCCACTCTTGACCATGGGAAAGTCTACAGATGACTTACTGTTGGTTTCAAGACTTTCACACAGTTCAGTTTTGACCTCTCCATTTGGTCTGTCATTTCCTTTTTGGGTCAGTTTGCTTTGCATTGTGGCAGCTGTCACTACAGCCTTGAAGCTCCGCTTCCGTTTTTGAACATTCTGCTCTGGATGAAAAATGATAATATAAACCTTGGGCATGTAGAGCATGCCCAGAGACACAGAAGCACTTAAACTCATGGAGACAGTAAGTGTTGTTGTCTGGATGTACATCTGGGGAAGGAAAGAAACAACAGCATAAAAATCATTGTTATATGGGTTTAATATAAGAAGGAAAATAAACTAAATAACTTCAAAATACCAGGTGGAAAGGGAACCAATGACACTTTTGCTTTTCTGTACATACTTCAGAAGGACCCTTGACTTTGGTTGTCTTTAGTTATAGTCAAGTATGGCTGTTTCATGTTGGTTTTTTAACCTTAATAGTAGTTAAAAAAATA
>JAAGNO010014399.1:30349-51598 GCA_033439905.1 Ceryle rudis | reverse complement strand
ACTAAAATTCTCCCCATGAACTGAGGTTCAGCTGATTATCTACCTTGTGTTCTAAATTATTTTCTTGATCCCCACTCATTAGGAGCCAATTCAATGTCCATTAAGTGTATGATTTTTTATTTTTTTTTAATAGCTTATATAGGGTCCAGAATACAAATTCACAGACTAAAATATCAATGAATTTGAGGTCATTTGCTTATGTTCTGTACATTTTTCTTAAGCCTTTGAAAGATGATAAATCATTAAGCAATGTTAGCAGTTAATTTATTAATTAATTAATATGGTAACTTTAGAAAAATGGAGCTTTTTATACCAAAAGGTGTAGAAGAAGCATATTGCAAAAAGGTTGATAGAGTCATTAGTTTGCTTTCTTGAGAAGTACAATTAACAATAGGGTGGTGAGTGTGGAGAGAGACTGAAACAGCTTGCACAGAAAAGTTGTGAATGCCCCCTCCCTGGAAGTGTTCAAGGTCAGACTGGATGGGGCTTTGGCCAACTTGATCTAGTGAAAGGTGTCTATTTAGCGAGGTGGGGGTTGGTCTGTTCTACAAAGGAACTAATGATAGTTGTGCCAGAGGAGGTTTAGGATGGATATTAGGAAAAATTTCTTCCCCAAAAGGGTTGCAAAGATCTGGAACAGGCTGCACAGGGAAGACCCACCATCCATGGATGTTTTTAAAAGACGTATAGGTATGGTGCTAAGGACATGGTTTAGTGGTGGCCTGGCAGTGCTGGATTAATGGTTGGACTTGTTGACCTTAAAGGTCTCTTCCAGCCAAAACAATTCTATGATTCTAATCTATGATTCTATGATTCTGTGACATAAAATTCTATAATTCTATATGGGCTTTTTTAGCTGTTTTAATTCCTTGTGTTTGTTCATTTCTCTTCCTTTAGTTTGTTTCAGTACATAAGTTTCAGATGCTTTACCTCTTATGTAATTGATAAATTAAAGCTTTCTGTTGATGTGTAACCCCTGTAGATCTAGCCTTTGTTTTACAAATAACATCATAGAACATTGGCATCAGAAATTATGCTTTTTTGTGGCAGAAGATGGAAACGATTTGACCAAAAGAAGTGATGCATTATCAAATATTCTACTCATTGGCTATAAGCAACATTTTTGAAGGGAAAAGAATGTTCAACTGTATTTCATCTGCCAGTTATTGCAAAATAATAAAGTCTGCTTCTTTCCTGTGGTCCATCCTTAGGACATATGTCTCATGGAAATGCTAGGCACTGCCTTGCACACCTTCAAAGTAATTTAAAATATCAGTAATTTGAATCTTTTTTTTTCTCATAAGTTAGGTTAGATACCACACTGTCATACAGCTTATATAGACCACAGCACACAATTTATTGCTGTATTTTGTTTTCTATAGGGCCCTATGATCCACTAATCTCATCAATCTTACCATAGAGCTGTAGTAGTCAATCACTGACCAAAGGCCAATATCTACTATGTCAGCTATAATGTGTATGGCAGTCCTGATATTCAAGAGTACTGAATTCCAAAAGCTCAAGTAGAAAGTAGATAATCACAAACCTTGTAAAAGTAAGCTAAGAAATCTCCAAATACTAATTTTTTTTTTTAAAAAGGTCTGTATTAAATATCCGTAAGGGAAAAAGTCTGTGCTGCACTGAAGAACTGAAGGAGGAGACTATTTAAAAGTAGTTCTTATGTTATACGTTAATTGAAACTTCAACATAATGTAGAAGTAGGATTTTTATGGTATATTGTGTTACACTTAAGATCTTCTTACAGGCAAAATGCCAAGAAAAGAATTTATTGTTAGCCTAATTAAAATCTTAACAGCGAAATCAAAACTATAACAAATATTATTATTATTCCAGTTACAATGATACTAGCTTTTATTGCTCTAATTATTTAGCTATTATAGGAAAAACTCAATGTAGCTAAATCCATTATACATTAACTTCTGAGTAACAATCTATTTTCTCCAGTGATGCACATCCTATCCATGCTCCTCTGGTTCCTAAGGATAATAGATTCAGCCTCACACAGGAATAGGGGGAAGGGGAGGTTATGTTGCATTGTCAACATTCCAAGTCCTGTACCAGGAGAAGGTATGTGATGTCGATTGTCAGCGTTCCCTCTCCCTAGTCTTGGGTCTAGATAAGGTTGCTTTTTACACATTTTCATTTCTGTGTGCTTATTTGCTCTTTAAAAAAATGAGTTCCCATCTACAGTCAATCTGTGGAAGAGCTCTGGATGCTGTCTATCTGGACTACTGTAGCGCCTTTGACTCAGTCTCCCACAACATACTTCTCTCTAATTTGGAGACATAGGGATTTGACAGTGGACTGTTCGGTGGATAACGGATAGTTTCGATGGCACATCCAGAGGGTAATGGTCAACAGCTCGATATGCAGAATGAAAATCAGTAACAAATGGTGTCCCTCAGGGGTATTGGTACTATTGCTGTTCAATAGCTTCATCAATGACACAGACAGTGGGATCAAGTGCAGCCTCAGTAAGTAGGTAGATGGCACGAAGCTAAGTGGTGTAGCTGACATGCCAGAGGGACAGGATGCCATACAGAGGGATCAGGACAAGCTTGAGAAGTGGGACCATGTGAACCTCGTGAGGTTCTACAAGGCCAGATACAAGGTCCTGCAGCTGAGTTGGGGCAATTCTTATTATCAATACAGACTGGGGTATGAAGGGATTGAGAGCATCTCTGCAGAGAAGGACTCTGAGGTACTGTTGGATGAAAAGCTGGACATGAGCTGGCAGTGTGCACATCCAGAAGGCCAACAGTACCCTATGCTGCACAGAAAAAGTGTGGCCAGCAGGTCAAAGGAGCTGATCTGCCACTCTGCTGTGGTGACACTTTACCTGGAGTACTGTGTCCAGTTCTGGAGCCCTCAGTGAAAGAAGGACATGAAGCTGATGCAGCAGGTCTAGAGGAGGGTGACAAAAATGATCAGAGGGCTGGAGCACCTCTCCTATGAAGAAAGGCTGAGACAGTTGAGGTTGTTCAACCTGGAGAAGAGAAGGCTCCAGGGAGACCTTACTGCCTTCCAGTACTTACAGGGGGCCTATAAGAAAGGGAACAGTCTTTTTAGCAAGGCCTGTTGTGATAGGACGTGGGATAAAAGTTTTAAACTAAAGGAGGGGAGATTTTAGACTAGATATAACAAATCTTTTACAATGAGGAGAGTGAAACACTGGAACAGGTTGCCCAGAGAAGTGGTAGATGCCCCACCCCTGGAAACATTCTAGGTCACACTGGATGGGGCTCTGAACAACCTGATTTAGTTGAACATGTCCCTGCTCACTGCAGAGAGGTTGGGCCTTTAAAGGTCCCTTCCAACCCAAACCATTCTATGGTGCTAGAATTCCATTCTATCTCCACCCTTTATCTGCTTATTAATTGAAATTAAGTCCCAGTTGCTTTGTTACTGAGTGGCTTCACAGGTTTGTTAGGTCTTTAGCATGCACAGGATTCAGAGAGCTAAGCTGAAACAAGACAGGCAACACCGACTGCTGGAGAATTGTTCTCACAACTAACACAAGCTCAGTACACAAACCAAAACGTATCCGGAAAGCCCACAGGTCAATACAAATTCTGTAGCCTTTTCCTAGTAATAAAAAATCATTATTTCCAATTGTATTTAATAAAAACATATTCCTTTATTATAAGATTTCCAAAGATTTTTCTATCAGAGTTGTAGTTCACCCTTCAAATTACTTTTATACTCCTTTCAAATACTTAGAAAATTAAAACTGTCTTTGATCAAATGCATTCTGATTTGCACAACTTAGATCAATTCATCTAGATAAGATGCATCACAATCACTTTATATTTGCACTTCTACAATTTTCAGCAAAATTTATTTTTTATATAAAGTTTTATAAGTCGTTTGTTATTAATTCAGTTTTCAGGTATCACTTTGAATGTGATTTTATTTACACTAAGGCTAAATTAATGGACAAATGTGGCAGGTGGACAACTATTCAAATTAAATTAATGTAGATTGCACATCTTCAATTACAATCCATTTGAAAATATGGGAGCTGACATTTTGCAACACTTAAGGAGCCAGTTGGCAACCCCAACATTGTCACTTTCATATGCATAATTGCCTAGTGATGAAACAGGGAAAGAAAGAAAGAAAGATGCCTTGTAGAGAACGAAGGAAAGACGTTACCAGGAAAAGGAAAAAAGTATGGCTGGCATTTAATACATATTCCAGGTTTCAAATAAAAAGTAAATAGTTTCCTATGACATAAGAGAGACCACTGCTGTTGACTGACACATTCTTGTACCTAGAATATATTGCTGAGTAGAAAACAATCTCTGTTCTTGTCCAGATCTAAAATTTATAGATCATTACAATCCAGTCTCTTTAAAATCGCAAATACTGACCGATGATCTATTTCCTATATTCACAAAACACAGAAAAAGGTTAACCTTAATTGTTGGTTTATTATGCTATTAACTGTATTTTAGTTTGTCTTCTGAATTCTTTTATATATGCATTATACCTGAGCTAAAGAGATAATGGTGCTTTAGAAATACCATAAAACAACCTCTAATTCCATTAATAATTAACTTGCTACTTGGTTTAATTTTAAAATGTGTTTGTTTATTTATTTAGTGCACGTGGCTGATGTGTCAGAGTTCAAGTACCTGATAGAGACAAATATTAAGTGAAGTACACTTGTTCAAAAGATAATTTTATTTAGCATCTTCAAGCAGGGCATAATTAAGTTACTCTGTCATACAAAATGATAGAGGCTTAAATAAGTAACAGCTGGTTACCCCAATGGCTGTACAACTACAGGGTAGCTTTTGGCAGGAAAAGCTGTGCAAACACAATCAATATATTATGCTAATGGGAACACTGTAATGTGCAAGGAAGCAGCTAAAATGGAATGACAAAAAGAAAAACAAACAATCAGACAAGTCCCTTCAGCCCTTAGTATGCATTTCAATTGTAATTTGTGAACAGAAATCTTATAATGGCTGTAGTCAAGTACCAGCCTCATCTAGAAATGTTTGTTGAGCCCATTCCTTTTCTAAGAATAAGTTTGATGACAGCAGGATGGATCCGCTGATGGTTTCTCCCTTGACTTCAATTAATTTACACTGAATTGCTCCAAGTGGTGAATTGACAAAAACATATAATCTAATAAAAATATTTTCTCATTGTCTCTCTGATCTTCTAGAGAAATAAATTGATTAAACTCCAGTATAAGTGGCCAACATTAGACTTAAAAATATGTACATTATAAAAGTAATTCCTTCCTGTTACTACTAATCTCTAAAGATTTCTCTTAAGTGTTTACTTGCCTTGGTGTCAGTCTGATTTGGTTTTGTTCTGTAATTCTTTGTGACACTGCTTCAGTAGAGTTTTTCTGTCTGATTTCATTCATTGCAGAAGGCCGCTGTGAATTCCCTACCTTGCTCTGGAGAACAATAAGCTCCCACCAACCTGAACTGGATTTTGTAATCAGGTACCAGGTTCCTAGCTGCAGTGCAGAGTGTATGCTGCCTGCTATACCTGGTATGTTTTGTGTTCCATCAAACCCACAGCCTTTTCAAAATCCACTCCAAAAGGACCTTCAAACCAGGACTTTTCAAAACAAGTTTTTTCAATTAAGACTTTTGAAAGAACCTGTACTGCTTAGTAATCTAGGCCAAAGATCATGATCTCGATTACCTAAAAGAGAAGCAGAGGACAGGGATTTCAGAGGGAGGAGATAACAACCTGGAAAAGCTCAACAGAGCAGGAACTGGAGGAGGAAAACCATCTTAAGAGCAGTTATCTTAAAAAGTGTTGGAGGATCTAGGAATACTAAGAGGAGTCTCTAACATACTTTTTCCCTTGTATTTTTCCCATGCAATTATAACCCACACTACTGCTGAAATGCTGGTGACCCACCAAGCACACACAAAAAATTAATCATCTTAGGCAAAAGTCTAATATGAACAGTAACAAAATAAAAAGTCTCAGGCAACATATTCACACAATCTATATTGGGAAGTGCACAAACACGGAATGCAGAGCAACTGTTCCTGCTCCACAGAGTTTTATTACCTAATTTTACATAAGGAATGTCAAAAATATACAAAATAGCTGAAGACACTGATTTGGTAGAAACTATGAAATTACAAGCAATTTAGCAAGCAGAACTTTGCTTTGGGATATTTCATGTCCCTCTGTGATGGCACATGATTGCTGTATAAACCTGGCCAGATTCATCTCTGCTGGCTACCAATGATATTTTTATTGGGTTCTAGTTAAGTGGCTTTGTATGCTCTGAATTTCGCTTTTGTTGTCTTTCTCTGAGCTCGGATTAATGAATATATGCAAAACCTCATCTCTTTTTCCCTCAGTGTTTGTGCACCTCTAATCTCAAATGACCTGAGTACACCAGTTTAGAAGATAAAGGGAAGGACAACCCCCTCTTTTAGGCGATGCAAATCTTTTCCTCTTTCTATAAGCATTGTTATTATGTACTCCCTGGGTTCTTCCTCGAACTGGTAAAAACTTACCATTATTTCACACGTTTGTCCAGGTGCAGGTTTATCAAGAGTAAAAACGGTATGTCAGGGCAAACATAGCTTCATTTCTCCCACTGATTTAACTCCACAGCATAGCCTTGTGAAGTGTCATGACTTTAGTTTGCCCTTTTGTCTCCCTATGACCCACTTTTTGACACATTTTTATTACAATACCAGTCTCTTCTTGCTCAATAGCTCCATCTATCAGATACAGCAGATCTTTATGCCCAGCAAGCATTTGTGTCTGTCAAATAAGGGTCATGCATGGAAAGATAGGCAGGGGCATATTCTTAATCTGAATAAAGTTCTGCACCAGGGCATCTGTTTAGTGCTACAGGACTAGTGTCAACCCCCACACATGGTAGTTCCTCCAGGCAAAGGTAGGACTGGTTTATGACCCCATGTGCATCCTGTGCCATGTGCAAAAGCCTGTCATGTGACAAAGCACATCATATGTTACATAATTTCAGGCTAACCATACTTCTTTACAAGCCCAATCCTGCCATTCCACTACATGCTTCAATCCAGTTGTACGTACTGTGACCCAACTTGCCTCATTTCCTTTGGATGCATGTATCCTTATTTTACATATAATGTCCTATGGTGGCATGGAGTTCTGATCCTTCATCATCTGAACCAATATCTGTTCAGAGTCCTACAGCTCCCGTTTAAAGTGCATACCTGAATTTCCTTTGTGTGGAAACTTCACTGTGTGAGGGATGAAATGGGAAAATAGCGATCTCAGAAACACAGGCAAAAAATGTCTGACTTGGCACTTGATGGGGATACAGGTACCTGGATAGGTATCATTTCATAATGCTTCTCAACCTCCAGGACAATGTAATCAATTTCATTACTTACACAATCAAGAAGACCACAGAGTGGTTTCAACGTGGCTGAGCTAACTGTTCCCCAAACTCCTAATTTATCTTTAAAGTTTCTCTGTGACCTACAGACTCTTCACAGTTTCTTCAGCAGTTAACTGTATATTTATGACCTGACATGAACACTATATTTATGTGAGAACTTAGATAAGCCTTAAATTTCTTCTTTGTCTACCTGGAGGATTCTCACAGCAAGGTAGGACTTTGCTGACTTGCACAGAAATTTGCAGAATAAAAATATCTTAGAGGACCATCTCTGAGGTATCTATCTCAGGAGGGGATCTTAGAAGAGCAACTTCTTGTAGAGAAGTGATGACATATGTAACCCCCCTTCCAATCCTTCTCCATGCCTAAATACAAACCCTCTTTCTATTTTTCACCTTCTTTTTTGCTCTCTCTGTGTTCATGGTGAATGTCACTTATTTGAACTATTCTGCCACTTTTTGTTTTGTTTTGTTTTGCTTTTAATTCAACTGCAATCCCCTCTGGTGAGGTTTCAATTAATTTCTCCAGGATAATAATACAGTGTAGTCCTTCCACAATTCTTACATATCATTACTGACAACTATTTCTGTATTGCACCCTGACCATCTACTACAATGTCATCACAGGTTATACTGCATCTTTACTAGATTCAGCATGAGAATCTCTCTGATGTCAACATCCATCCTCCACTTTCCCTCTGTCATTTCCAACTGTCAAGTATTTTAAACCTGAAATAAAACTGAACATGGTAACTTTTCTGGGGGCAATAACAGAAGGTAGGAACTTAGGTGTAGAAGATATGCAGCAGCAGATGTGTCTAAATTGTTGCAGAAGCAGCACCGTGGAGAGCTTGTGACTGATTTGGAGTTGACTCTAGTATGCCTTGGCTGATGATACCCAGAGGAATTATGAGTGACTCAAACATTTATGTTACTCTCCCAAATGCACTTAATCCTAGGAGGTGAATCTATCACACCGGGATGTTCAGGTACTCACCTGTTCTTGGTATGGTAACACTATACAGAGAAGACAAGCTGGTGCCTTTCCCTTAGAGATCTGGAATACTTCCTATATAGTCACTGTTATCATCCAGCCGCAAAGAAGAGATTTGTTGTCAGCCTGAAAAGATACTGTCTACAAAGGCAGAACAGACCTAGATTTAAACAGAATGTGAAGCATAGCTACCAAGAGATATGTTTTCTTCTGTTCAAATTTGAACTCTAAACTTCAGAATATGCTGGTCTGAGCCATGAAAAGATGACGTAAAGTCATCTCTTAACTTTGTATAAAAGTTAAAAAAAGCTGATTGTTTAAAAGTTTAAAAGCTGATCTACTGTGTTATAAAATGGTGTCAGCATTAGTGCTGAGAGGGAAATGGCTTGTCCCTCTTGGGAGTGTTCTCAGTGTCAAAAAGAAGTTTTGTTCCAGAACAATTTTTTTCTAAAACTGAAGATGCCCCAAAACATACAAAAATCCAAATTAGTTCAGCTGAAGATTTTGGTTTCATTCTTTCACAAATTAGCTTCATTTATAAATATAGTTAAGGTTGGAGGTGACCCAAAGTGAGATGGACCTGCCTGCATATAAACCTAAATGTTTTTCAGCTCTTAAAGTTGTTCTTAAAATTGAGTGCTACCCAATTACTTACAGGAAAATGAGGGAAGAAAAGGTGTCCCCACAAACTATATAATAGTAGGACTGATCATTAGGAAGTGTTATGCTACAAGTCCCATAATAGTAGTAATAGTAAAGTTTTGCTAAATTGTCTTTCATAAAAATTGAGAAATGCTACTAAACTATCTAATGATTTTTTTTTTTAATTTTCTTTGGCTCTGTGGTATACTCGACATCTTGACCTTCCTTGTTGTCTTATTGAACTAAATAAAGAAGCCTGAGACAGGGACCACATTTTAATTTGCTTTCACGTGTTCCAATTTGTGTATTATGGATATTTAATTAACCTAAATAATAATGGTATCTGTAACAAATTAGTATTCATAGTGAAATGATAAAATACGGTAAAACCTGGGTAAAGTACACGGGATTCAAAACAGTTCAAGTAACAGTCTGTATTTTACATGGTATATTTTACTTCCCTACTTTATGCATATTAAGGGGTTCTATTCGTCAAGTCATTTTATACATGTTAATTATTAATATAAAGTAAAGCCTTTTCATTAGTGTTGTGTTTTCAGTGCTTGAGGCCAACCCAGAATTCAACAGATTGCATAGTTTTAAGATGTTGCCAATGTTTTAAAGAGAAAATCCCTTTGGTTTACATTCCCATATATTCAGATTGTTGTTGCACATCTGCTGTAATGATTAAATAGGACATTCCATCTCTGGAGGAAAACCAATTCAATTAAGTGAAAGAACTAAAAGGTAGTTTTCCTTCCCCTTAAAATAAATAAATAACCCCCCCCCACTTCTGTTTTTACTGTAATTAATACCTGTTATCGTATAACAAAATGACAAAGAGCAGTTGCATGCCAAAAGGAACATGACCACACCATTACTAGTTACTAAATACTGATTTTCTGTCAAAAAAAAATTAAGAACCATCACTACATTTGTTAGTTATGGTTCCAATACTTCTAAATAAAGGGACTAACAATTCTTGGGTTTTTAAAGTAATGAGATGACCTATTTGCTTCCCTTTCAGTGACTGTGATTCCATGTGCTGGAATACAGTCTGCATCCTGAAAAATGGTGGTTGGACAAAAAAGCCAAACTTTTTGATTCCCTTAATGGCTTTCTTGGGATATTTCACATTAAATGCTTTATCTTACCAGATCACCCAGTTTTTCAATGCAAAATTGAATGCTTGTCTAAACTGAAAAGCCTCTTTCACTAGCCAGTCTTCTGGGGCCATGCTGGCAAATCCCTTTGATGTATGCCAAGAAGAGATGCTCTCCTGCCAGCACAATTACATCACCTCACTGAATGACAGATGCAAAACTAACATTAGCTTTCCTCTATTGGCATAACCACACATTGGGGCTTTGCCAGTGTAACTACGTTAGTCAGCTTCAATATGTGAGTGGGTTTGTGGGTGGTTTTTTTTTAGTTTCTCTCCTGGCTTTGTTGGTAAGTCTCTGGAGAGATGGCCTAAGAATGTTACTATTAATGACCAAAATGGCAGATGACAATGACTTCCATCCGTGAGGTATTTAACTTACTAAAAAACACCCAATGATCAAAAAAGTACCCTTGAGGACCATAGATGTTCAATTAATTTCATTAGAAACAAAAGGCTCATAGGAAATACTTCTAGCTGTTTGACCAGAGACTCCAAGCAGTAACAGCCTTTACGTGAAGTTTTTCCTGTGTTGGAATATTCACAGATTTATTCTGCAATGTAGGCATTATATCATATAATATTTTATAAGGTGTAGTTCACATTACAGCTTGTTCCTCTCTTCTCTAGCTGTCCATGTAGGACCTCCATTTTTACATAAAAGTTGTGTGAAACTGGATGCCAAACTATTATTTTTCTTTTTTTTTTCTTCTCCTTTTTTTTTTTTTTTGTCTTTTTAATTTGTGGTGGAATTGAGATTAGTAGGTCTTATCATAAGTAAATTCTAAGTACTCTTGATATACAACTGCATATATTGTCCAGACTTTATTCTCTCTGGCAGAACTTCACCGATATCTATGTTAGCCTTACAGAACTTACTGTATTTCCTTCTATCATTCCTATAAACCTGCAGAACTAAGTTGTTGTTTCTCGTGTTTTACCAGTGGTTAGTAAATCTGGCCTGTATTGCAGGCATCTACAATATTGATTTTCTGAAAGGAAGGCGATGTTTGTTTCACGCTTTGCAAATCAGCATGAATAGCAAACAAGAATGAACAAGGAGCAATAGGATGTATGTTGTTATTTTATTCATTATTTAGTTTTATAACTGTATAAATAATCTGGCCTGGAGTAGGAACAGTCCAGTCAAATTTAGCATGCCATTGTTTCTATGCAGTAGTGGTTTGTGTAAATTGTGTTTATGAGAGGTTATAATAATATAAGGAAATATTTTGGGTGGAACAGATGACCCACGACAACTCTAAATTATATTATTGGTGTAACACTGCTAATAAACCCATCATCTTCCATCTATTGAGCTGCACTAAGAGACAAAATAATGTATAGTGCATGATAAAACAAATATGAAAAGCTCAACCCTGTTATTTACCAGCTACACAAAACCTCTAATAGCCCAAAGTGATCCTAACTGCTGTCTCCCTGCTGAGCCTTTTACAATAAACTCTTAGTTCAGGTCACTTCCTTTGTTTCCCTGTGTCCTACCTTGTAACCTCGTCTGCCTTCATCCCTGAAAGCATTCTTGGTTTTTTATTTCCTGACAGGTCGCCTACATGACTGACATAGTATTCTGCCTTCACTGCCTTCCCTGATTGGATGACCTAATTTTTGCCAACAGGAGCACTGAATGAAGTAAATATTAATACCCTGAGACTCTTCAGGTGAAGGCTAAAAGTACTTTAAAGTGAGCGACATAAGAAGAGACAGTAAGTATAGGAAAATTTAGGACATTAAAAATAATTTCATAGCCTTCCCCACAGCTTCTCTCCTCATCCCCACAACAACATTTTTTGCTTTTTGCATGACTTCTAATTTTGGCTGTAAATACGAACTCCGGAGTTTGAATTAGGTGTGTTCCTCCCTTCTGAAGGCAAAAGAGAGAATGAAATCTAAATCAGATACAATGTTTAGCACTTGCAAAGCCTTTCTCTTGCTATTTTCTTACCAATTAGTTGCTATTTCTGCCACCCTTCTCAACCTTCCTTTACTAGTGCTGTTCACACTGATGACTTGGCTATGTCCAAGGCATGTTTTAGGGCTATTAAAAGTCTCCACGGGGTATTTGCCCTCAAATGGTGAGCTCTTCTACTATACTTTTAAGGAAAGAGGTAGTATGCAATCTTTCTCTTCACAAGTAATTTTTCTGTTGCTCATACATACATGACCCTTGTTTTCCCTCATTTGATGTTGTGTGGCATATATTTTGCTTGACAAATGAAGATATTTTGCAGTAATCTCCTTTTCTTAACCATAATACTGATAGTCTTCCTCCACTTCCACAAAAATGCAAACTCTACCAAAAAAAAGTGGGTATGCCAAAGAGGGGCTGAATGCCTATTTAGTCTCCGTGTATATTTTCCAAGCCAAACTAGAGTTTTTGCAGATGTAACAGAAATGCAAGAAAACAGGGCGAAGCGCTTACAGAATCACAAGTCAAATCACATAAACAGAATCATAAATATATTATTCCACTGTTTACTCAGCTCTAAACCTGACACTTAACAAGAAATGTTTAGCCACATGAGACAGGAAATTGCATCTTCTCACTTATCCACATTCACGCTCCGTCTCTTGCATTTGATTTGTGCCAGATTAGCAGAAGAGAGTGAGGGATGAGGCTAAATTGTTCCTCCCTGTGCAGAGGGAATGCAGAGGTCTCCCAACAGCAAGTGGCTTTCCTCACCATATGTGTTTCTTCATCTTGGCCCAGCAGGGCAGGAAAATGAATTTGAGGATTTCCAACACCTTACACATTATGTAAGCGTTAGCTGCAGTGCTTTGCTCCATTTTTGCTTTCAGCAGCTTATTCACATGCATTTCACAGAGAGTGGCTAAGCCCAGAAGTTAGAAAAGGTTTAGTATCTGTTGCAAGATCTATGAAATTCAAGTTAAAATTGTTACATGAGGGTGAAATTCAGGTTAGTGCTTTACGTATAATCATGTGGTTTTGCGTATATGCAGTCATCAGTTTCCAGGGTAGTCCAAAATCGGCCTTGATATTCTCAGGGCTGATAAAACAATGGACTAATTTTAGACAATAGACTCAGTTGAGACAAACTGACAATGTATTTGGCTAATTGTCAAAGAATTTCTTGAAGCAGAGGTTTTGGACAACAAGGGAGATGCTCCAAGCAGGTCCTGCTGCCACAGGGCAATTAATAGGCACTATTTGTATGTTGTTCCTATAGAAGCAGAAAGGGTAATGCAGGACAGTCTTTTGTAAATAGATGAAGACAGCTGAGGGTGCTTTGTACATAGCTCAAGATAATAATGGGAAAACTTTATGCAGTTACTACAGAGGTAAACCTGGCAAAAAAACAGTTCAGGGCGTCTCATCCAAACTAGCTGAAAATGCCACTGCAAGGACCCAGACAGTGACAGACCATTCTGTTTGAGAGATTCAATTCTCCACACAAGCATTACTTTATGCAACATATTTCAGAAAACTATGGGATTTTTTTTTAAATCAATCTGTGGGTGAATGTTTCCACAAGTGAGCCATTGAGCTCTGAAGGACATTTTCTTTAATGAGATTTATGATGTCATAATCTCACTTGCCAATATATGACCTCCCTTCAAGAATTAACATTTCAGATGCAGCACTTAAAATTGTTCCTTTAAATGTTGGATGTTCATGTCTGTACTGTTTTCACAGGTTAATTAATCACACGTGAAGTCATGACCGTCCTTCCTCCCTGCCTGTATTTGTGTTCCCCATTACAAGGATATACAGTATCGCTACCAGAAGGGATAAGGTGAGGAAATCCCCAGTTTTGTTGGCAGTTCTTCAGGAAATACAATTCAACCAACGCTCTTGATATTAGGTAATGTGCACTGCCTTCAGAAAAAAAGAACTGCTGGTCAGACAGTGTGATGCATTTTACCCTTGTATCCTAATCCAAGCAAAATCCAGCTGCACTATTAGCAGATACTAAACCTCATAAATCTTACCATTGCAATAGTGAGTACACAACATACTCTTTAATACTATTTTCATGAGTGTGTAAACAGAATTTCTTAGAACAGAGGAGATCTAAGGTAATCCATAGTTTAAAATGTTTTCCTGAAGTATTTCTATGCTAATATATCTCTGCATCACTCCACTTTTAAAAAGCAAAATGTAGTTTGTAGGTGGATGAAAAGACCTTTCACATTTTATTGACACAATTTATAGTGCAATCAAATGCTTGGAATAGTGGGTTTTTTTTTTCCCCTAAACTATTGACAGTGTTGATTCAGACATTTCATAGAATCTAGAATGTTTTAGGCTGGAAGGGACCTCTGGAGGTCATCTGGTCCAACCTCCCTACACAAGTAGGGACATCTCTACCTAGGGCAGGTAGCTCAGAGCCCCATCAAGCCTGACCTTGAATGACTTCAGGGATGGGGCCTCCACCACCTCTCTGGGCAGCCCATTCCAGTGGTCTATCACCCTCAGATTAAAGACCTTTTTTCTAATATCCAGTCTAAACCTCTCCTTTCCTAGCTTAAAACCATTGCTCCTTGTCCTGTCATTACAAACCCTTTTGAAGAGACCTTCCCCCGCCTTCATGTAGCCCCCGTCAGGTACTGGAAGGCCACAATAAGGTCCCCCCGGAGCCTTCTCTTCTCCAGGCTGAACAGCCCCAACTCCCTCAGCCTGTCTTCAAACAAGAGATGCTCCATTCTCCTGATCATCCTGGTGGCCCTCGTCTGGACACGCTCCAATATGACACCCTTCATGTGCTGGGGGCTCCAGAACTGGATGCAGCACTCCAGGTGAGGTCTCACCAGGGCAGAGTAGAGGGGCAGAATCACCTCTCCTGATCTGCTGGCCACAGTTCTTTTGATGCAGCCCAGGATGCGATTGGCCTTCTGGGCTGTGATTGCACTTTGGTGGCTCATATCCAGAGATAATCCACATAATAGATTTAAGGCCTTCTTCCACAATTTAAGACTCTAATTTATATCATATTAGATGATCTTTACCACTTAACAGATCCATGTAACAGAAATAAAGTATTCAGTCTTGTCCAGAGTGAAGAAATATACCCACTGTATTTGTGGGTTTATGTTTCAGGCTGCTAATACTTTACAAATGATGCCACAAATGATGTCCCATCTGCCCAAATAATTACTCTGTGTCCATTTTTATTTTCACTGCTATTCAGAAAAAGAAAGAAAACTAAAAATCAGACAAATGGAAGTAAAAAACAAGCCTAAACTAAGTATATATGCCTACGTAACTACTATGCTAAATACATACGCTCCTTTATTTAAGGAATATAAAGTTATATATGAACATTCAGACATTTATTATTTGTAATCTTGCAAAACAGTAAAGTTTTTGGTTACACTGATTATCTGACTCAAGGAAGTGCCAACAATTTGCACCAATTAACTGAATATTGAAATCAATTTTAAAATAGCAATAAAGACAAATTATATCTCAGGAATATTTTGAATCTCAACACTACAAAAGAAGAGTGACACTGCACTATCATAAAACTCTTTAAAGTCTCATCTGCTGATCTCAGTATTTTTTAATATCACAAGTGTCTCCTTTCTTCTCAGGGAAAACCTTCATTTGAAAATTTTATTTTCTTGTGAGTATGACCCTGTGAGGACTTTCTGCCAATGCATTTTGGGGGGTGAAAAGTATCCTAGTTTCCATTATTTGAAAATCATGTGAGTCTGAAGCTTTTCTGAATGCATGGGTGATGAAACTGGGAGTTTACCTTGATGCTCCCCCTCTGAATAAAAGTATCCTGTCAGTGTTCTCCCAAAGCTGACTCATATTTCTGCCACCTCATTTCTTCCAGCATTTTCCTTTCTTGCATGTAAAGTTATACAGCTACCAACTATGAGAAGTTACAGCTTGTTAAAAGATCCGCTAATGAAAACAGGTTTTTAAAGAGATGGATTATATGTGTGAAAATATGATTGACAGAAACTGTGTGTGGGATAAATTACCAAAAAAACTTCTAGCAAAGTAATATAGACTATCAGACACATTGCAAAGGCATTATCATGTCATCTGGAAGTCATATTGAATCATATGCCTTCTGATAAGCAAAAAGACTAAAAAAATTAAATATTCTGTAATGACAATATTTTCATGCAAAACGCAATCCATTTCCTCTGAGAAAGAATTCATCAACAACAGCAATATTCTCTCTAAAAAGCAGAAACTACATGGTTGGTGCTTATGGCTATCAGAAGTTGAAAAACTGGCATTGTTAAGAAATTTAGTAAAATTATTGTATGATAATGTAAAAGCCACCATTTCAGACCACTGTAGTGCTAGGAGTGTGAGGACTGCATTTATTGATGTAGTTGTGGTTTTTTTTTCTCTTCCTAGGTCATTACAATGTATTAACCATTTTAGCACATATAAATTACTAGTGTCTGTGCTACAGAAACTTCTTTTTGTATTTAAAAGCTCCCATACACTGGATGTTGAGAGACACAATGTTTGATAAATACTGCACTTGTAAATGTGAAAAAATGACACAAGTCATTGGCAGGTGGACACTGAGATTTCTATGATTATTCTAAATGCAGTTTCTAGTAAGACTATGAGTTTGGGATTCAGCATACGGACTAGAAGCCTAAGGTGACTAGGTCCACATATACTACTTGTCTGCATACTGACAAATAAATCCCAATTTATCTATCTGGAGAACAAATTTTGGCATAAGGAAACTCAATTGACCAGCTCCATTAAACTCCCTAAGATTGTGTATTCCTTTTTTCATTGAGCTCTATCCACCAACTCCATACAAATACCCATGTGACCAGTAAGTGTATATTTTTTAACTCATTTGCCTTTTTTGATGAAATACACTGCAAACTAGTTTTGTTACAGTATTTTTTTTTTTAAAGAGCTTGTCAGCTTACTAGAATTGAAGTGGAAATGTTCTACAAAGTCAATTTAAAAGTGATTCAGTCATGAGACAACTCCCATCCACTGAAATGCAACTATGTAAATGTGTGAAACATGTAACTGCAAAGAGTTTTCATCTATCGGTCAAGATTGCAATGCAATCTATTGCTACTCCATTGCGGTACTCCTAAATTACACTACAAAATAAGCCCTAGTTTGCTCCAAAACATTATGCCATTCAGTTAATTGTTGACATGTTTACATGCTGCTTGATTCTCCACATGCTGAGATTCAGGCTATCCTGATGCAGTGGAGTCAGATGGAGTCAGATGCTGTGAGGTAGACATGTCCAGAAGAAAGGCCAACTGAAGGAGGCCACCTGTCCCTCACTTTACTTCCAAACCAGCCTGTCCACAAGCCACACAGGACTTTCACATCAGAAGAGGCACTTTGTAGATTAGGAACCTCCTCTAAATGAAGAGGTACTTTTTGAACTGTTGGTGCCACAACAGTTATGTCAGATTAGGAAATTTCACCAACTGCATAAAACATAAAAGCTCCCACTAGGGTGAATATTCATACATTATGTATTGGAAAAGTGTTAAACACCATGGTTTGCATTACTGGATGAAAGCATCTTGGAGTAATCACAAATAATTGAGTGACACAACCATTTGGTGTCTCCACTTAAAAAGTATGCTGTTGTTACGCAAGCGGAAAATCACAGCATGTTTGCCAAGGCACATTTTCTTAGCTGCAGAGAATACAAATTTCAGACTTTCCAGAATGAAGAAATGGCAAAATGAAGATGTGGTTCTAAATGAAGAAATGTTCTCCTTTTTTTCCATAACCAGAGCTACCTAAAGATGGAGGGGGATGGGTTGTTTGTTTTTACTACCTTATTTTTTGCATGGCATGACCGAGCAGATCTCTCACATTAAGCAGAGCTGCAAACAAACAGATGAGGAACAAAATTCAAAAGCCTAAACATCTCAAAAGGTTATCAGGAGCTCAGAAATGCTAACTAAAGTGCCACATAAAGGTAAAATACTTGGAAGAAAAAAATAGTGACAAAAAAAAACCCCAAACCACCCAGTTCTATACCCTTCTACTAAAAATAGATATTTTATTTTTTAAAATATATAATACTAAATTAAAAATACTTTGTTTTCTAAATGTTTAAGAATGTAGAAGTTACCAGATTAGATTAGAAGTGTGATCCATGTGGTCAAACATCCTTCTTTTAGCATATGGCCAAAGCAAGGTGCTTTAAAGGAAGGTATAGAAGAGACCTAGTCACAGGAAAAACTACTCTCATTAAGACGTTATCTTCATAATTAATCATTAGAGACTGTATTAAGCCCTTAAGTATGATATTTTCTGCAAAACTGTTTCAAGCATTAGCAAATGCTACCATATGCTATTGCTATCCTTACCATCTCATTAGTTTTGAATATTGTTAGATTCTTGGTCTCTGACAGACCTGTGTTCAGCCTTATCCATGGATCTGTAAATTTATAATTGTTTCAGGACCTACATCCACACTTTTGTGGGTGTATAAAACAAACAGAGTTTAGCCTCTCATTCCTCTGCTTTCAGGTGTTATGTATATTATAAAATACTTATCTCTTGGATGGACAAAAATTCCTACCACATTAGAAACCTTACAAAGTTCAGTGCAGCTGAGGACCCATTCTGTAGTTTTATATTTAGGTACATCTGGACTTTTGATCATGAAGCTATATCTATTTGGGAATGTAGGCTTATAACTGCCTGCAAGTGTCAGACAGAGTTGTGGGCCAATGAACAATGCCTTGGCCATCAGTGCATTTGCAGAGGACTTCACTGCAATCTGCATGGAATCATCAATAAAAAAAAGACTATTGCCATACTTTTTAATGTCACTATCAGATTCAAGGACAACAACAACTTCAGTGGGGATACCCTTTATCTCCTGGGAAAGCAGATGTGCATTTTTTCTATGTTAGTCATCACTTTCCATTTACAAGTAATCCTATCCGAAGGTTGTGTTTCCCCTCAGGCTACTGTTGAATATTATGTACAACACTGCCAATGAAGGACAGGCAAGAGACAGTGAAGTTAAATCAGAGATGTATCTTTTTCATCTGGTTTGGCAAATAAGCCATCTAAAAATTGGTTGGGATTGAGCCAAATGCTTTGTTGTTGTTGTTGTTGTTTTGCACATAGAAAACACAAAGTCAATGCACACCGTTTTTTAAATAATTAATATTTTATTTATCAGTGTATCATATATATTCTATTCAGGCCCTTGAAAGAAAAGCAAATTAAACCAGAGATATCGGAGACAGAACAGATGGTGGCATCCTTTTACTTCATAACTGTTGTTAGATATTGTTGTTTTACCTCATAAATGTTCTTCAGAATGGAAGGACTTTGACTATATTTCCCAGAATAGTAGCTTCATGATCTTGCTACAGAGCATCCTGGAATTATAATTTGCCATACCTTCAAATGGAACTTTTTTATATGAATGAACAATTAAAAGATTCACTGAAACGAGATTCCCAGCCTTCTCTTCGTTATCAGTCTCTTCCTAGTATGTTCCTTGGCGCAATAAGCTCCTTTGCAGAGCATCACTCTCAGAGACAATGCTCAGGAGTAGTTCACAGATAAAATCAATGACCATTTCCAAATGCAATATGGACAAAGCTTTGACAAATATGCCTCTCCCCATTTTATACAGTTACTATCCTGTTAGGAAATGAATTCACAAATCTGACACGTTGTCATGGTAAAGGACCCATACTACAGGGTAAGATTCCTGTTACAAAAAGATACCTCATATGCTGTGTGCCCTGAAATTATTTCAGTCACTTAGATCTGCAGAAAATGCACAAAAAAGTAACAATTATGTCTCAGGTCCACAGATGCACCACAAGGGACCCAGAAGAAATATATTTTTAAGTGCCCTTTTGTATGGATGTAGATATTGAGTTTTTCATTCCTGCTTAATACTAAAGATGTAGCAAATAAGTCTTGTACATCAAAGATCTTTCTTGATTTTTTAAATTATTTTATTATGATTTTTTCCGTTTTTTTTGTTACAAATAAGACTTCCTTTCTCTACAGAGATTTCACACTAGCAATTGTCTTATACAAAGTTCATCTATCTAGCCCAAGTGATCAACACTGTGCCTTTTCAGAGCATGCTGCATCCCGGAGGACACGACATTCCCCAGAAAGGTTGTTTGCTACATCTGAGTCCTACTGTGAACAGTTTTATACTGATCTTAAAAAGTGATGGTAAGAATTAGGCCTGCGATGCTCATTAATTTAGATTTGTTCTTCCACGTAACCAATGGCGGGATACCTGTAGCTCATCTTCAGACACCCCTATTTCTGTGAAAGGTAGCCCGAACTCAGAAAATTAAATTCCGCCTGACCTTTCAGTAAGTACCATAACTGTAGGAAAGCTTCACTGGTCCCGTAACAGTGTTGCAACTGCAGAGACACAGGCAGTGACTGACCATGCTGTAGGGACACACTAAGGTCCACATTTACAAGTAATGTCTCCTGGTATTTTGCTTGAGTGCTCCTCTCAAAGGTACTTCAAGCTGCTCAAAGTTCTGTGCAGAAGTACTTCCTCTGATCATCTTAGGAGTCATATGTTCTATCTTGCTTTGCAAGTAGCCATACTTATCATACGAGTTCACTGGAACATGGCAACCTCCTACAGCATAGGATAATCTTTTTTTCTTAGGAAAAAGGATCAATAAATAAAAAAATAGGAAAATCAGACAAATCATCTGATGTGGTGTCATCAAATAACCCAGTACTAATCCAGTAGATGTGGCTGTTTTCCTCCTTTGAAATGTCCTGTTTGCCATTAAATGGTACATAATCAAAAGGAACTCCACACTTATTAATGAATTCAATTTTTATAGTTCATGTGCTGACCTGCTCCATTTCACTTCACAGTATCAAAACAATTACAGTATCTTGCTGAATCCCCAGAATTGTATGCTTGGATTTGACCCTGACACTGTTGGGCAGTTTGACTAAATTGTAGGTCCCTTCCAACTGAAATCTCCTCCTCTCCTCTCCTCTCCTCTCCTCTCCCCCCCCTCCCCCCCCCCCCCCCCCTCCCTCCCCGCCCCTCCCCCCCGCGACCCCTCCCCCCAC
>JAAGNO010014399.1:0-20281 GCA_033439905.1 Ceryle rudis | reverse complement strand
AAACCTAACTGTGTATTAAGAAAAAGGTGTGTGTATGCTGGGGAATGAGGCTTTAGGAACTGCAGCGAATATTATAGGTCTAGTGTTACAGTTAACAGACATTTTTCAATTTAAGAAAGTTTGAATGGTTTAAATTGTGTGAAATTATTCTCTTTCAATATAAAAACTTCTGTTTCCAAAATTCTATTTAAACTCAAAAAGATAGAAAAGGTTGAAACTGAAAAAAGCAGCTTTCAAAATGTCCTCAGTATTTTTAGTGACTCAATTCATAATTTGAGTCTCATTTATTAACTAATAACAATTTTTCATAATTTTCACTTGTGGTTCTAGTAGGAACACGGAAGCTTTTCCTAAGAAACAACTTTTGGAATGGGTTCCCACAAAGTGACTTTTGAAAGACAAGAGGATCTCTATATTTAACTGGTTTCTCATTAGGGGTATCTTCTGCAGTTTATGCAGCCACACTTGAGAGGTATGACCACTCGTTTCTCCTCTTGCACCAGCTCATGGAAGGCCGGGGAGGTAAGAACGTATTTGTGGGGCTGCTGTAACCATTATTTGTTCAGATGATGGGTGGACATAAAATGTGCAAAAATTGTAAGTAGTGATAGTTTTGTTATAATCCTGCAGGTCTTTCCATAATCTAAAGATTCTGAAAAAAACCCGACAATAGCACAGATACTGAGTTTTGAACAGTGATAAACTGCTGAATGTGGAAAGTATTGCTCCAGCAGTCTTCTAACTTTGGATCCCGTACTAATGAAAATTAGAATCTTCTCACTCAGATTAATCTTCATGCTGTGCACAGCGTTGTCAGTAAAGATTCTAGCTTAATCAAGCCAAATATTATTCATAAGATGGAAGAAATACTAACATGATAAGTTGACTTGTTTTTTTCCTGTGATGCATGCTGCATGGACTACCTGCAGAGCTAGATCTCTGAATATGATCAGGATTAGAAGAGAAAGCTTTAGAGTGAAGAAAAGCTCAGTGCAATCTGCTTCGTTCACAGTCTGAGGCATCATTAAGATGATTTATTTTCTTCTAGTCACAGGAATACATTTAGCCTTAACTTGGGTGATTTGTATACATTTTGTAGAAAGGAAATCTCTACCTGAATTATCATTGGTACTTGGGTTTTTTTAAGATGAAGAATCTATCTGACTAGACTGACGGAACTACCTCTCCCTCCCACTGAGAACTGAATATCTTCCTCTTAACAACTGCTGATGTCAAGCTGCAATTTACAAGTCAAATAAATATTGGGATTAATATTGTTTCTACCTTATTTTAGTGTTAGTAACAAACAACTGGGTATAAGATCCACACGATCAGTGAATCCAGGATGAAAACAGCTGGAAGAGTAAGATCATAAGTATAATCATTTATGGAAAAATTTTAACTATCCATCACAACTTGTTTTGTCACTACTGCAGTTAAGAAAAGAAATACCAAGGCTGTCAGAATAATTGGAAATACATTTTACTTTATCTGCCTTGTTAAATTGCACCTTATTATCGCTTCTGGTGGGAGGAGGGGGAAAAAATTATTCAGCTTTTTCTGTGGTCCTCTTTCCTTAGAAGAAATTTGAACCTCTTTTCTTTTACAGTATGGGAAACAAGTATACATCTTCTCATTAAAAACAGTATTTCCAAGTTAATACAATAAATTATGTCTTATTATCTATGAATGCACATGATTCATCCACATGTCAAAACTGGTAAAAGGAAGGAAACAAAAAAGTTCAGTTTATCAAACAGCACCTCGCTGACATTTACTTGTTAGAAAATCGGTGGTTTATGTCTTAGGGATACATTTTGTGTTCAGTTCAATGATGCACTGGAATAATTTAACTACCTGTAGTGGGTTCCTTTCATAAAATAGCAGCTGTCAAAACAGGCTTGATCATGAATGGACAAAATCATAAATTAGACCAAAAAAAGTCTCACAGGACTTAAAGTCAATGTTCTTACTGATGTCTGCAGAACATATCTAGAAACAACAACCAGAAAGGGGTATGTTTAATAGCACAGGAGTTTTATAGTCTGCTGCTTGAGGTTAAGGATAAACAATAAATCTGGAGTTCCATAAAAGCCACCAAGACTGGGTTATGCAAGGTTATTGTATTTATTCTAACCTTTTGTTAATTGGTCATTTATCTATTATTTTTAATTTCTTGAATATTATATAGTAGTTTTCTCAGTTTTGTATTGTCTTTAAACTTACATGTAAACTGAGATAATATATTTGAGTAGAAATAGCACCTGTTACAAAGGACTGTTAAAAACATTACAAATGTTAAGACTGTAAATCACCTTATTCCCATCGAGTCTTGTCAAGTTACTTCAACTTTTACCATGTTTTCTCTTATGGATGTGTCACAGCAAGTAAATTCAGGCATTTTACTCAGCTGTATTAACCAGCTAGAGACCTCATACGAGCAGTGGAGAGAGTTTCCCATCCTGTGCTTCACAACAAGAACATAATAGCAAGATTCAGTCTGTCTGCAGAAAAGTGCTCATTCTCATTTACCTGCCCTTTATCATGCATATTTGAAATCTGACAGACACCAACTCTCAATTTGTGGATTTCTGCTGACTGTACACATTTATATTCCTCTAGGTTCTAACCAGAATCTCTTAGCAAATTTAGACTTTTGGGAATTGATCTCAAGGCCACTAAGTGTAACCTTTCCATGATGATCTGTAAATTCTGGATCTAGACACCAGTTGTTAGCAATAATGGTCCTATTCTTTTGTTTATGAGTAGAAATATTTTGACAGTGAAATAAAAATGAAAGCTTCTCAATACGCTTTCTACTTAATCTCTGTTCATGGAATAGTAAATTCACTAAATATAACCTCTCCTTCAAAAAACATATAATAATTTCTGCTATTGCTGTAAGCACTACTAATGTTTAGGAAAATGAGGAAAGTTCCTCAAAACATTTTGGAGAAGTTTTAACTACTCTTTATTCAAACAGAAGTCTGTCTAAAGCTAAAAGTTCAATGAATTGCTAGCTGGAAGTCCAGCTGGCTTCTAATGAATGCTGTATTAAATTTTAATACTGTCAACATTTCAGAAAAAGGAAGGATCGCTTTTAAATAGTACTTCAAGTTCCCCAGATTATTGCTTTTTTAAACTCAACTGCAAGGTGAGTAAGCACCTAACAAAAGTCTATGGAAGTTTTTTTCTCTTTCATTTCTTCCATTTCTTTCACCCTCAAAAAAAAAAGATCATAATATCAAATTTCAAATAAGATATTCAATAATAGTTTGTTTTGAAAATTCTTCTTTTGATGTTATGCAATAACTGAGAAACCTACAAGCAACTTCGGGCTTATTCAGATAATGTATAGATGTGTGTATTAAGATAGTACATTTTTTTTTCCCATTCAGACAAGCAATTTAACTGTATGAATACATGAACTATTATGATACTGTCTGTAAGACTCTGTGTGGAAACATGTTTTTATTTGAAGCAAAAAGTAGCAGCACTGTGAAAAGAATTACTTGAATTACAATGCTACTGTATTAGCATAATAATTTGGGGTTTTTTTCCTCCTGAAAGTCGTTATTTGAAGAATAACAAATCATTTAGAAAAAAAAAAATGGAACTAACAAGTGAAATCTAGTGTTACAAGCTGTGTGATTTAGTATAATTTGTGTGTTCAATCTTGGGTTTCATAAAAGACATGCAAAAGAGCTGTTCATTAATCTTGTCTTTAGAGGTCAAAACCAAATCATCCTTTATTACAATCTAAGGTGAACCAATGGTGTAAATCAAAACTCATTGCATAGTTGCCAGCCAAGTATTTTTCTGTGTTTCGATACTCAGAAATAAATTTCTTTTGTTATAGGTACTTGCCATAAAACCGACTGGCCCAAGCTGTTAAAACAAAAGGTGCCACGGATTTACACAACAAAGTAATTTTCTGATTTATGCCTACACATACAAAAAGAGTCAGAATTTAAACACAGTTCACCTAAAAATGTTTTTCTATCTCAAACAACTTTTTTTATCTTTACTTACTGTTTCTATGATATGCAATTACCTTGGTACTCACTTCCCCTGACTTACCCCAAAATGCCAGGGAGATCAAGCCTGATTCAATTCAGCAAGCCTACGTGTGCCACATTCTCTCCCTCCTACAATTACTCTGTTGCATTAACAAGTATCAAGCTATACAGACCTGGGCTTTAATTCTGCAGTCAGGGGTGCCCTCTAAACCAGACATGTCAAACATTTGCACAATCATAAGTGAACATGTTGACTTTTCCAGTTAAATTAAAAAAATATGTTTTTAAAACGTTACAAAAAAAACCCACAAACCACTTGCAAGAAGAAAAGGGGAATTTATCTAAAAGACTGGTGACTTTAATTTCTTATTTTTAAGATTTTCCACCTCACAGAGTTGCAGTTTTGAAGATTGATGATGGCATTATTGCTCTTTCCTATCTAACTTGTCATTTTCACCACTATAAGCTGGATAAAAACCCACATAGTCGACATTTACCACTGCTTTCCCATTAGAACTGAGAGAAGGAGAGTTAGATGTATGACATGTGCTGTACTGCTCTCCGTGACTGATAACAGGAAAGATCCATGCAAATTGAACAAAGAATAACAGATCTCCAAGTATGCTACATTTAGTTTCTTTGCTCTGAGATAATAATTAGTGAATTATGCTTCATTTACTCCTATTTTTTATTATTTTTGTTGTATTTTTAAGTTACATGTTTCAACCGGAGAGAAAAGTAATTCTTTTCATTCTGACCGGGCATTCTTCTTCATTATTTTTGACAAATGTTAAGTTGATCTTCTAAGACTTTTGAAATGCAACCATTTCGATCAGATCTGTGGATGATAACAAAGATTTATAGTGCTCCATGTAACAGGCTAGAGCATCACTGAGGGGTAATAATAAATGGTAGAAGAAATAGTCGTTTAAGGATATACCGAGAAAATGTCAACATTATTATGTCAGCCACACTACAATCCCATTCAGTTTCTTGCATTAAAATATAGGAAAACTATCTTCGGAAACATGTATCTTATTATCTGTGAATTCTGAGAGTTTGTTTGCAATTATACTCAAAACTACTCATTTGTAAGAGTGAAAACATTGTAGTGCTAAGTATTAGGAGATGAAAATAGAAAAAGAATAGTATTTGATTTGTAAACGTATCATGACTTACCTTCTCTGCTGACTGGGCCGTACCAAAAAAGATTGGAATAAAAGCTAACCAAATTATGCAGGTTGTGTACATAGTAAATCCAATGGGTTTTGCTTCATTGAAGGTCTCTGGAACCCCTCTTGTTTTAATAGCATAAACAGTGCATGTGACCATCAAGAGAATACTGTATCCAAGGGAACAAATGAGAGAAAGATCTGAAATGTCACATTTGAGAACTCCCCTGGCATTTTCTGGTTCAAGTGTCCTCTGTTCTCCATAGTCTACGATGGTATGTGGTGGATCAATAGCAAACCAGATGAACACTCCGATAAGCTGCATGGATATGAGGCTAAAAGTGATCACCAGCTGCGAAGCTGGACTAATAAATTTGGGAGCTGTGACAGATTTTTTACCTTGTTCAAATATTCTGTGAATCCTGTTTGTTTTGGTAAGCAGGGCAGCATAGCTGAAACACATGCCAAGTCCTAAAAAGATCCTTCGAAACGAGCAGACCACTGTATCAGGAGTTGCAATCATTAAAAAAGTAATGGAGTAACAGAGAAAAATCCCAGTCAAGAGCACATAACTGAGCTCCCGTCCAGAGGCCCGGACGATTGGTGTGTCGTTGTACCGGACGAATGTCACAATCACAAAGGTCGTGGCAATTATACCAAGAATAGCTATGAAGACGGGCACGATGGCCCAAGGAGAATGCCACTCCAGTTTGATTATAGGAATAAGCTGACAATCCGTACGGTTGGCATTTGGTCTCTTATTAATGGGGCACAGTTCACAGTTGAATTCATCCACCTGGTAATGGTACCCCTCACAGCGTTCACAGTGCCAGCAGCAAGGCACTCCCTTCACAGTTTTCTTTCTTTCCCCGGCTTTACAGGGCAGGCTGCAGACAGATGCTGGATGAGTGTGTTGTCTATTAGCCCACTGCATGTCTTCTACCTGTGGGTATAAAAAATTAATGAGCCTTCTATTTTCCCCCATTTATAATATCCTAATCCTGGCCACAGGTTTGCCATAAATCACTACATGCTGACAGTACAAATACAGTTTACCATAATAAGAAACCTGTTTCTTTCCCTTGTATTGACTTTATAAAAGTGTTAAATGATTGTGTCCAATAAATCATTCATGCCACAGGCTTGATGAGTGTCATTAGTTTCTATTTACCTCTTTACTGCTGACCAAATTGACGTCTCTAAAGATATTTATTGACTACAGGCTAGTTTAAAAGCAAAAAACCCTGTAGACAGTGCTTTAAAAGCTAATCACATGCAAACATAAATTCCAGTAGTTCTCAAACATTTAATTACAAAATAAGGTTATGTGAGTTTCAGATAAGTTTCTGGTACAGTAAAGAAATAGATTAACATCTACTTGCATCACCTCTGGCAGAAGAGTGACAGAAAAAAAAGAAATGCATGATCCCACCTCTTCTATGAATGGGGATATTTTCTGCTTTTTCCACTTTCTAAGTCTTGGAATGCACAGGAGTGTTTTGCTCACATTTCTAGAACATAAAAATGAGTATATACTGCTTTCTGAATAATAATGGGAACAGATGCCATAGCTTCTACCCCAGTCTTCCTGATTTAAAAAGGCTGAGGATTTTTTTTTGTAGTATAGAAAAGATTCATACAATACACTGGTTTAGAAATCCCACATTTCTCCACAGCAGCACATTAACAAAATATACTTTTCTTTCATTCACTTACCTATTCTTCCTGCATGGCATCCAAACAAAATCTGAATAGGAAACTCATGGATATAAAGCATCTCCTACTTAAAATTACCACTCAGTTTGGGCCAAGCTCTCCTTAGCTCACCCTTAGTAAAATCTTGTTCTCCCAGAGGTCACACCGAGTGACTTAAAACAATGCATGGAGCAAAGAGCTAATCCTAGGCACCAGAATCACTATGTTTCTCCCATGCTCCACCTCTCATTCCTCTGTTACATGGTTAAGCACTCAAGGACAAAGGACTTGCCTTGTTCTTGCCTATTAAGTACTTAGCACTTTTGATTCATTTGGAGGCTTTATTTATATGTGAAACAGCAGTAACAAAACTTCACGTCAGGAATGTTTTCAGTTCCTGCTGGAGGAGGACAGAATGAGGACAGTTTATCAAGAGGGATAATTTTTGCCTTAACAGTTTATTTTTCCAGCAATTTTTCAACAGATTTAGGGAAGATCACAGTGTAACATTGTTGGCCTCATTTGCCTTCCTCGGGAAGCTGAAACATATTTACAGAACCAGGTAGGGTGAATAAAGCAGCATTAAGCAGACAAGCTTTTTGTCTCCTCTGTCCATTCTTCTGCACAGCGTACGGCTGTTATTTACCACTCAAAGGGGAAAACAAGGCACCACACAGTAACAGGGGACAAGCAACTCAAGGACTTTGGTGGAATTTGGATCGGTCCTGAACCTACAGAAGTTAACCATATATCAATGACACAAAATGCTGCATCTAGTAGCTATCTAAAAGGAAGTAATATATGTAACTAAATTCCCAGTAACCATAAGAATAACCCAGTTGCATGAAACGGCTTTACTAAAGCCCTAGCAGAGCACTTGACACTCTATAGAAAATATTCGCCTCTGTTACAATCTCCTGGTTTTAATCACTGAAAATTTCACAGCCTGTATAAACCCTACTGTTTCATCTACTAGACAAGTGAGAAAATATGTTATGATGAAATCACTGTGATAGCAAACACATACTCTCTTTCACAGTGTTGTTAGAAGAATAAATACATCAAAGCTTGCAATTTGCTAAGATAATGACAGCAACAGGAAGGCATGGCCATTAATCCAGATCTGTGGATAAACTTGAGATGACTCAAAACAGAACAGTTCTGCATATTGTCCCGATTATCACTTACAATATAGAATCATCAAGAGAGTACACCTGATCCAGTGCTAATTTAGAATGGCATGGACAGGCAGTATCTGATCTGGCAGAAAGTCTGACAGGATAAAGCTAAGGTGTCCAATTTTTTTTAGCACATTTGAACTAGCAGTGTGAGTTTATACCAGATTAGCATTTAATACCATAAGGATACAGGGTTTCTTATCTGGCATTAAGCTTCCTAAAGCCACATTTACTGTATTGTGAGTCCATGGCTTAGATAGGTACACAGTATTCCTCTGTGTCTTCTAGACTTTCTACCTTAATAAAATATATATATATATATATACAGCTCTATTGTACAGTTCCCTATTATTTTGCATGCTTTTTTTCTGGACAGTGATTTAACTGACTATAATATAAACATGCTTAAAACTCTTCCTGGTAGGCAATACATTAGAGTCTCTCAGGTTACACATCCCAGTGGCAACAATTTATAATAAATTCCTGTTTCTGAAGGTCACCGGTAAAAATTCATATTATGTTTTTCATTCTAGTACATCTGACACATAAACTACACATGACATAATTTTCAGTATGACAATACAGGGTTATGAAGGTTGGAACACTCACTGGCTAAACAAACCTGAGACTTTTCTTTTCTTAAAAAAATAAGTTATGAATACAAGCACTACTAGGTGTTAGTGATGGCAAGATTCAAAAAAGAATGGCCTCTAAAAGCATTAAAAGATAATGAAACAATGTAGAGAATAACTAGAAAGAATGGCTGGCGCAGGTGCATTTTACAAGGTATGCAAGTTATGTCTTACAATCTATCTTGTCTGGATTACTTTTTTAAGCAAAACACAGAGTTACATTTAGGTTTACCTATATTTCTGAAAAAGCTCTTAACAAAAATGTTCTTGCTCATGAGATTTTATTTAATTTTCTCTGTAACAAAAAAGAGAAGATAGAGTTTCAAGAAATGCTGGTCCATGTTTGAAACTGGAGATCCCCTTTAAGATATTTGCAGATCTGAAAAAATTCTGGCATTGTAGGATTTTAACTCTGAAAGTGGGTGCAAAGATGGGATTCTCCCATGAACCCAGCTATCCTGACAATTCAGGCCTTAACTACATTAGCAAGCAATGTGACATAGTAAGTGTTGACCAAGGACTTGATGTTCACATTGGTCAGTACCTGAGTCTGGGAAGTCTGGGAAGGAAGGTTATATTGAACTAATTTTGATGTAGTTCAGTGGACTGAACACCTGATAGTGAATAAAAAAGGTTAGAAATCCTGGAAAACTTCTTCTGTTTTACCTTCAGCCAAAAGCAATCCAGTTCACACAGTTTGAGACCCACCCCACGATGAGCAGGTGTGCTAAGTGGGAGTAACAGCAGACTCATTCCAAAAGCAGACTCTTAATTGAAACCAACATGCTAATGCGTGTGCACTCTCAGACTGCTACTTAGACACAAGTAAAGGGCAGGGGAATCTTTATCTCAGAGTGCTTTTATTACATCCAAACTGGTCTGCTAAGAGTTCCTCCATATGAAGTAACTGAAGACTGAAAAGTCATACTACTTCTGGTCATTTGGTTTATTCCCAGCTATCCATAACCTGCAGCAGTCTTTGTAATGTAGTTTTGAGCTATTATTTTACATAATATAAATGTAATAATGAAATCCATCACAAGACATAATTACATTAGTCTTAAAGTTCTATCAGTTTTTTCAGTCACTGAATGTATATACTAAAGGATCTGGCTTCTAGAACCTGTGCAGAAGATTCACCTGTGTCATTATTTTTCTATCCTTAGGTTATAGTAGTGTTGACCCTACTTCTCTGAGATTTTTAGACAATAAATGATATAAGAAACTACGAAGAAAAAGCGAAGAAGGATCATTTGGGAACATAGATCCAGGACACTGTATTCTTTTCAGAACCGCTGAAAACCTGTAATAATAGTAAATTTAAAGGGAGTTGTTGGATGACCAGCTCCTTTTGAAAATCATATTTTGTAATGTAGACATAAACACGTAGCAGTAGAACTTTCCAAAGTGCCAAGGGGAACTTGTTCAATCCATCTAATTAATTTAAATGGGAGCTAAGTGGTTTATCTGTTTCAGGCTTTTGAAAACCCCACTATGCTTCCATCTGCAGTTTTTAACAATCTAAATACTTTGGAAAAACTGCCCCAAAGAGATCCAGAAGTTCAAATGTTACAAAATTAACTTTGCAGGAGCTTGACTTTGGGCATACATTTTTAAACAAAACTCTCATGGGGGAATGAAACTGACAAAGAAACCAAAGCCAGACAAAAAGAAAGACAGACAATAAGGGGGTTTTGACATTGTAAAAGAATGAAAAATTTCTGCATCTTTTCAGGCCTTACTGATCAAAATATCTGGGACTGCAGCGCTCTTTACATTGCTCATACCCTGCTAAAGATGAGTGTGTCTCAGATTACTAAATAGCCTTAGGTAAACATAGTTCCTAGAAGACTTACTTCATCACCTTCATTTTGATGTGACAACTTCTAGCTGCTGTTCACCATAGTATGATACATGACAAGGCAAAGTTCGTTGTTAAATATATCTGAATTCATCATCTAGGCCAGGTGGACTGGAATAGCCTAGCTCGGTATGTATTATTAATAACAGTTTAAACATTATTATTAATTTTGAGTAGCTTCTCTGAATTTGCAAAGTGTCTGACAGACTGATGTGCTATCATGCAGTGCCTCACATTCCCCTAAAACGAGGTTCTATTTTCTACTATTCCAATACTTATCAGACTAAAAACATCGTAAATAGTATGACAGCATGTCTGTAAGACACGTACTCATTTTCTATTAAATGCATCATGATACAAAAAGAGAATGGCTTCACTGCTATTTAAATAGACATAAAAATCATCTCTATATGAGCTATCTGCCTGATGGAGCTGCAATTTGCTTTAATTTGCAGCACTAAGTTTCACAGTTCACTAAACCATTAAAATAAAGACAAAATGCCATTTCATATCAAAACCAAGTAAACACCTCTATCCTTCATGAACAATATAAATACAATTTAATCTAATAACTAATAATAAAGCTAAAAATTAATGATGTGAGAACTGGGCTAAAATGAGATGAGATTTACATGACACAGTACAAGTAGCACATTCACATCCCTAGCACCTATGTTCTTCCAATAACCAAGCAACTTATTAAGCAATGCCCTCAGCAAACAGAGGAGACTGGTCAAAAATGCTGTTAATAGGTCACATATCATTTCTGAACCATTTATGTGTACAAACATACTCTGTTTTCTATTCCTAACGATCACAGATAAAATTATCACTTACATAGTGCAGCAACTGGTGACAATATAAAGGCACTTGGACAGCCTTCAGAGAGATTATATGAAGGACATTGGTGGATAAAATTGTTGTGTTGCTGATTATGTTACATTATCAATTGCAGAATTTTTCATTTTTGCAATCTTACCTCAAAGCAACATATTTATTTTTTTAAAAATGAAAAATATGCCTTTAAGGATATTATTGTAATGAATGGAATTATACAAGATCTGGACAGAGGAATGCAAATGGTGCATTCTACCAGAGTTATGGGATGAGGCAAAAATCTTATTTGGTAGTCAGTTAGCAAAGACTTTCAGAAGCATCAAGGCTGTCACATATAAATTCATGTGACTTTTACAGATATTCAGATTCTTAACTTATAAAAATGACAAAGAACTGAAATATCACTTCCAGCTGTCACTAAGAGTTGTTCTTTTATTTTTGTCTCAACTTCCTGGAAGTATTTCTCTTCTGACAAAAAGGTTCATCAGAGGAGTATAGCAAGTGAGTGAATTAAGGCAATTTAGTCTAATATTTAGCTTTTTAAATTGGCTAATGCATCTACTCTCACAGTGAAAGTTCAAGTCTCTAATGTTCCTGATGCCCAATCAAGTCATCTGAACCATCAAAACCAAAATTAAACTGAAAATTCACTAAAGTGAATTCATTATGAGCCTAAACATAATGATCATTGAATTCAGTCTGCCAGACAGATTTTATCCCTCTAGAGAAAAGTTGGTTATACTTGCAGACTAAACTTACAAATATTTAAGCAGGCATGTGCAGAACAGAAATAAGTCAAGGACAAATAATACTGTTTTAAATTAAAACCCCAACCAAAACCCAGAATGAATCCAGATTGTCAGTGACAGTATAAAATCACTATCATTACCAAATTTGCCATAATTGCTGTAACAATTTACCTCATTCACCCCATACAGATGTTTTCCTAACAGCTGAGATGTCAAGAACACGGGATCATAACCTTGGTTTTGCCGCACCCTGCTTGAAAATTAATGCAGTCAAATATCAGTTTGAAGAGGAGTCTTAGAAACTTGATCAGATGCAATGGCCATTAAAAAACAAGTCTGAAATACTACAAGGAAATTCATTCATTCTCTTTTACTTTAGGAATAGAAGCATAGGTTGTTTTACAACCCAGATGGAAGATTATTTCCCCTAACTGTGTATCCACCTGCTCAAAAGTTCCTCCTAGACACACCACTTACCATCTCTATCTCACACCTTCCCTAAAGAAAAACAGACAGTTAAATTTATGGTCACTTGAATTTGATTACTTATTTACATACATGCATGCATAATTATTTTTGTGCATGTGTGATTTAAAATGTCCTGGACTACAGGAAAGAAGGTAATATTTATATTATTTGAAAGCGGTGCTATAGAATGATTAAATATCTTTGGTCTTTAAGCTTAGAGTTAGCTTATACAGCCATGATACAGTCACTGACTTTCTCAGTGACTTCAGGCAAATTATTTAACCTGATGGAATCTCAACTTTGCAATTGGCTGGAGGGAAGCTGTCATGCAGACAGAAGCAGTGGAGACACTTAAGTGTGGGTAAGAAGTAGGGCTATAACTGATCTCCATCTCTCAGGGCCTGGACAGTTCTTTTAGCAAGTGCTTACATTTCAAAAAAGCATGATTAAAACAATTTTTTACTTTTAAAACTGTGCAATACTTTTTCAGAGAATTAATCCAGAATCATCATAACAATTTTGTGCTTCCTCAGCGTGTCAAAATCTTTCTTGTCATCTCCAGTTTCCCAGAACTACAATATCACCAATCTCTGCAATGACTAAAGCTAGTCTTCTGTCCATATTCAAATCATTTTCAGCTAGGGCAAAATAATTACTGGGAAGAATGATCTGAGGTAATTCATGCAAGCAAAAAAGAAAAGTGTAAACAAATATAAAGTTTATTTGCTTATAAACAGAAAAGATTAAATACTAGCCTTGCTTTGTCAATGGAATTTAGTTATATAGTGTGCTGAGACTGTCATTTTACCTCAAAAAAAGCTAGCTCACTAGTTAAGTCATCTAATTTATGACTGCTGAATACTTACACAAACCTTAATGAGGGAAACCTTAATGAGGGAATAATCTTACCCCGTATCATAATCTACAGAGATTGCAGAGAGTGCTTATTAGTGCTATACAGATATTAAATCCCAAGTCTTAAAAAGCTAGCCCTTGAATGATTTGGGATCTATTTATTTTGCTTTTTTTTACCTTTACATTTCCCTACCTGTGGTTTGGTTGGTACTGAGGTACTACAGAAGTGCTGACCCTAACAGACTTGGTACTAGGGTAGGAGGAGCTGCAACATATTCCCTTCTTCAATTTGCCAAACAATGGACTTTTAATGTGTATGGAATACCTGGAAAACAACATTTTATACTCAGATACCTTGGAGAGCAGACTAGCACAAAGTCGCTAGTCGGGTCATCAAGTAAACAGCTGCTGTTTGTTACTGTATAACTATCTGATGGACTCTTACAGCACTCTAGCAGGCACTTCTAATCAATATAAACAATTTTGTTACAATGTGGGGGGTTTTTTTTCTTTCTTGGAAGCATGATTCACAGTTAATTTTTGAGCACCTATTTCTTGTGAATCTATTTACAAATGAGACCAAAATCCCCAAATGAAAGAAAATCTACACCAAAAACCTCACCACAGGTATTTCCTTAATAGTTTTATGACACAGATACATCCTATTCAAGATGACAACAGCAGACTTCAGATTTTTTGGAAGTGCTTTGCCATGGTCTACTGTCTGTATTTTAAAAGGTATGATTACTTTCAATGGATCAGACTGCAAAACAGGTTTCCAAAGTTATTCTTTATACAGACCATTTTCAAAGAGACAATCTCTATCCCATATCCTTTCCTAAAGATCCTCACTGCCCTTAAATATACCTGACACGCACTTGGAGACATTAATGAGCATTTATATATATATAACTTATGATGTACACATAGGGATTGAAGTCCTTATAAGCTACCAAAAGCTTTAATTTTGCCATTACTTTGCTTGTAATTAGGCATTTTCAAAAAAAATCAAATTAAAAAAAAAAAACCCAAAACCCAAAACACCAACAAAGCAAAGCAAAAAAACAAACCAAACCAAAACCAAAACCAAAAACCAAAACCAGCTTATAAGGTTTATACTTTTCTTTCAGAAAATGTCATTTTGAGAGGAAACCTTCCACCACTGCCCTTTTTTGTCAAGTGAAGGGTTTCAACCAGCTTTAGTGATGAAGCAATTTGAACCATAAGGCTTGGAAATACAACTGCTTCCTGCAGTCGATCATGCAGAAACAGCCTGCAAGCATACCTCAAAAAATGCTGTGCTTTGCGAAAAGAAAAGGAGCCTTGTTCTGGCAAAGGGTTTTTTAACGTCACTTTCCTTGTGTCTCGGGCATCGTCTCAGCTCTGCCCAAGGTCCGTGTGATCACTAATTTAAAGGACTAGCTGTATTTCTTGATGAAGTTTTTAATACTCAGAAGAAAAATGTGCCCTCCTAAACCTGTTGCTTTTATTTACAGTTACCTAAGTTAATTTTCAAGTTGGTTTGTCCTACGTCAGGTGCTCCATAGCTATTGTATTTCCCTCCAGCCTGTCTCAGATGCCTTTCTTTTCCAATGATGCTCAGATTCTCGCCCTCTTCACAGCTCAGAGTAAACAGAAGGAACACAAGGGATTAAGCACAGCTGTCATTTGACCTTAAAAGAATTTCATACAGACTTTTTTCTCTAAAATTCATTCATCCATTTAGTAAATCCCATTGTTTAGTGAAAAAACAAGTCACCATTACATGCTTTTAATCGTTCTATTGTTTTAAAGATGAGTCCCCATCAAAACAAGAAGCAACTGCTTTCCCCAAAAACCTTCATGATGACCTGCAAGAAAAAATTCCCGTTTCTTGATAAGTGCAAAAGATGCTGTGCATATGAAACTGAAGAATGAATGCCTCTAAATTCCAACCTGTACAACCTTTCCTACAAAATGATACAAACACACAAATGATATATTCTTTTTATTTTCACACTGTTCACAGACCAAGACCTCAATTCCACTAAGGGCTATACAAATATGCAAGGGAAAATGATGATCACAATCCTAAAGAATTCACAGTCAAACCATAAGATAATCAGCACAATACAGAAAAGGACATCCTAAAAACAATAAGGCAACACTGATTAGCATAATGTTTGGTAGCCATAGCATTCCTCCAAAAAGATGCTGTTTGAGGAAATAATTGTTGCAAAAAAAGATTTTTAATGAAGGAATTGAAAGAAAAGGGCAGGGCAATTTTGCATCTGTTTCTTGAGTTTCCCATCCAAGCATAACTGGCAGCAAGACAGAAGGCACAAAGGCAATTGTTTCATCACGGACCTCTCAAAGAATAACAGAAAATAGCTGGAATAGCCTATGATCCCCTGGTTCACAGATTCTAAACAGTGTTTCAGCAAAGTGAAGCACTTGAAACTTTGAGCAAAGTTGCCATCACCTCAGCAACCATATACCTTAATTGGCTGTGACAGAGGAACAGACAAGCTTGGTTGAAATGTAGGGATCATGTTTATTTTCCTGTCTCAAAAAAAAGAGGCACTATAACTAAACTGTTCCTGACATATTATCCAATCTGTAGTTTTCCACTAAAACAGCTCCTATCTTCTTTGCCAGCTCCTCTTAGTGAAAACTCCGATCTTTCCACAATAGTAATTTTGAATCTTCAGCACTACATAAACAAAAGAAAATGACACTGGCCCTTTACACACAGCTCCTGCCAGGTAACAAAATCACATATAAACTATCTAAAAGTCTGAACTAATTCAGAATTGGCAGAAAACAGACCGTGTTTTATACTGAGATTTTCAGCAGCAAGGGAAGAGCTCTCTTTGCCAAGTCTATGCTGCTGCTTAGAATGAAGAGTCAATAATTAAACTGAAAATTCTTTGGAGAGACTTAGTTATCTGGTAGGCACAAAACAACCATGTAGAAGTTGTTTAAGCTACAGAAAATACCACACAGTACGCTTAGGGAAAAAAAAAAAATTCCTTGTTACTAAGGAAAGAACGATGAACACATTCAAAATGAGATGACTTCAGGAAGTCAGGGGTTTTCATATGAATTGAACATACTGAGATTTATTCTACAATACTTAAAGAACGGACTGAGGAGATAGAAAGCTCTTGAGACTTTATGAGGAAGTATGGAGAACTTGTAAATGGGAAATCTGGTGCTTATGCTTGGAAAAGGGGGGAAAAGAAGCAGCCAGGAAATTATCAATTATTCAGTTTAACTTGAATTCCCAGAAAAATCCTGAAATAAATAAACAAACGCATTTCAAAACCACAGAGAAAACAAACAAGACAAATAACAGCCAAAAGGGATCTGTCAGCAATGAGCTGTCACATTTCCTTCAGTGAGAGGGTAACAGGCATCCTGGATGAGAGGCAAGCAGCTAGGTGTCATTTATCTTAACATTAGAAAGATTTTTGACACCATCTCAAATTACACTCTCAGTCATAAGCAACCTATTGAAACAGATCTAGACCCTAAGGGCTAGGTGCAAATTGTATCAGAAAGCTGCGGGAAGATGAAATTTGCCATTGATTCACTGTCAGAATGGAAGCGATGGTACAGGGTGGGGCCTGGGAAGGTCTATTCTTAGTCTGCTATTATTCAATACTTGTAATAACCACTCAATGCAGTTTGGATGATAAAATAGAGTGTATGGTGATCAAATTTTGGCAATAACACTGGAAAAGATTGAAGCTACGCTGAAGGTCAAGACACTTATTCCAAATGATACCGCAGAGAGTCTGAAAAAACGGATTGTGCAGTTTAACAGGGACAGCTAACAGGTAGCACATTATGGGTCAAGTAGGAAAGACATAGGAACTCTTCAGGAAAAAAAAAAAAAAAAAAGAGATCTCTGGGCTCTAGTGGATTATAATAGATTTTACCAATGTCGTACTGTTGCAAAATAGGCAAATGAAATCCTGAGAAAGGCCAGTTGATAAAATAATCTTTTCTCTCTACTTCGCACTCATGAATATACACAATGCTGTTTCTCCTGTACTCTGCACTAGTGACACTTCAGCCAGAGCACTTTGTGAAGGCAGGATAATTGTGTTTTAGTGTGATGGAGAATCAAATGGGGAGTCCAGAGGAAATCAGCAAAGATCAGAAGTGTGGCTAGAAAACATGATCTATGTGACTAAATTGAACAACTTCAGGCTGTATAGCCTGAAGAAATAACACAGCCTAGGGGGTAAAACAACAGTCTTCGAATACATGGAAAGGATGAGAATGTGCTCGATGTATACTGAATAAAGTAAGAAGTAATGGCCTTAAAAATGAGGAGTAAAATCAGGTATTTTTAAGACACTTCAGAGGGACAAGGGTAATTAAAAAATGGAAAAGAATGCCTTCAGTGGCTGTAAAGTCTTCATCCTTTGAGTAAAATAATTACAGAAGACACTAACTTTATGAAAGGGCTAGGTAGTCTCTTGACATCCCTTTAGCTGTCTTTTATAGTGCTAGAGCAGATTTTGAGTACTAAATATTTTGAGCACAAATAAAAAACTAAGATCATAACTAGGCCAAATAAATAGAAAAATTTCAATGTATTCTTATGACAGCTAAATTCTTCACACTGCCTTTTGTGGCTTTACACAGTACCTACTTAAGAAACCATTTTTTTAAATATATTTATAAGAATAAAGTAAATAAGAAATGTTGATGATCATACTTTTCCTACTTCTTGGCTAACTAATGATACACTTTAAATATTGTTATGAGTAGAGCTGCTTTTGGTTACAGGAAAAAAAGCCTCTTTGAGAAATGGTAGGAAAAGAAAGTCTAAGTGAAAGAAATCACCACTGTCACAAAAGTAAACACATAGACATAAAGGAACATAAATCAGCTTGGGAAGTATTAAGCAGCTCTCATGTAAAAAAGTCCAACCTGGAGTCCTATACACGAATGGAAAGCTCTCTAAGATTTTACAGAAAAGCCGTCCTTACCTACTAATGCGATACACAACCTGAAGTAAAAGAAGAGCCTAAATAAGTAACCAAGTTTGTAAACTAATACATCTGTCATGGCATTCTAGAGTTCTTGCTAAATACATACACAGTCTTGTATTCACTCAGGAAACTCAGAGTGGAGGATTCCAGTTGCTTGTATACCTCCCAGCATTTGCTCAAGACATACAGAAAATCTGCCTTTGAGAGGATTACCAGCAAACAAACAAACAAAAAATACACAAAAGCCAGAAAACTTAAGAAGTTATGACTGAAAGAGATCTAGGGTGTACTCCTCTGGTCCCACCTCTGAATCAACTATTCCAAAGCAGCCTGCACAGTTCGTCTGCCCCAACCAGCCCACAGCGCTGGAGACAGCCCAGGAAGATACAGCCCAGTGCTTAATTATTGTCATCATTAGAATCTTCCAGTATGTCTACATTAAATCTCTCTTACTGTAATTCAAATCCACTACTTCTCCTAATGGCCAAATTAACTATGACTAACAGTTCGGGGTTTTTTTTTGAATAAACTTTTCTGTTATGAAAGAGATTAACATAACTCCCCTCAGTTCCATCTTCTCCAGACTAAACAATCCTAGTTTGCTCAACCTTTCCCTACAGGCATACTTTTAGATGGCTGATCATAACCATTGCTTGCAGCTGAACTCCTCCCAGCTACTCTACTTTTCAAAGTGAAGTCACAATTCTGCTAACAAGGCCACAGCACTGGGGAAGAGAACAGATGGCTTACATCACAAGTCTAGGAGCTCCTTGTTCTAACAGCTTCTAGCGATGCAAATCTGTTAACCATTCCAAAGCCATTGCTTAGCTTTATGAATGTGCTTTCCATGAAGGGGGTTTCACTTCAATCTGTGGATATATTACTGCAATCCTCCCTGTTTGATCCAGTCATTCCTGGCACATCCTATTGTCCCACTCAACACTAAATCTGGAAGCTGAATTTATAATGAGATTAGCTACGCATTCTCCATTCTCTGCCTTAAACTATACTATCACAGTATCACCACTAAAACCAGTGATACCATTTTGGATATGAGGAAAATAATTTGCTCTCTGAACAATTTTTTTAAAAACTGTTTGGGGTATTTACCAGGATGAAAAGTCCTAGATAAATATTAGATGACTATCCTAAAGAAATTAAATTAATGCTACTGCAAGATGAAGAGAAATTGCAGAAAAACAAACAGAAAAAATAAAAATATAGTAAGGTTTTGCTAACTCTTTCATCATAACATAACCACTGAGTGTCTCCTTTTTCCATTTAGTGATTTTTAATTTAGTAGTAGACTTCCATTATGTAACACAGATGAATAGTAATTAAATTAATCTACCATTTTTGCTTTTAAGCATCAACATTTTGCTTCTAGGTTCAAAGGACAGTTCAATCTTCAAACTATAATACATATATAAATTTCTGTGGAGGAGAGGAGAAAGATGGAAGAGACTGGGGAAGAAACACGCTGATGTTTCATGCTTTGGACTAGTACCCTCACAAAGCAACTCACTTCAGACTTGCTGCAAGCCATGCATAATCCGAACTACCTGCTATCCCCAGTAGCTGCTTGCCTATGCAAAAAGTCACAATATTAGCTGGTACCAGGGGAGCAGTTAACCCTGCTCTGAAGTCCAGTGTATGAATGCAGAACTCTGCAGGAATGCATACAAAAGCTCCTGATTTTTCTTTGTCCTATCAGTGCACCTTTACAGAATAACACAGAATCACAGAATTTCTGAGGTTGGAATAGACCTCCAAGATCATCAAGTCCAGCCTATGACCCAACACCATGACATCAGCTAGACCATGTCA
>JAAGNO010014397.1:69731-93371 GCA_033439905.1 Ceryle rudis | reverse complement strand
TAGATTGGATGTAAGGAAGAAGTTCTTTACCATGAGGGTGGTAGAACACTGGAACAGGTTGCCCAGGGAGGTGGTTGGGGCCCCATCCCTGAAGACATTCAAGGTGAGACTTGACAAGGCTCTGAGCAACCTGCTCTAGTTGAGGATGTTCCTGCTCTCAGCAGGGTTGTTGGACTAGATGACCTCTAGAGGTCCCTTCCAACCCAGACATTTCTATGATTCTATGAAGCAGCATATTGTTAGACTGTTCGCAGAATTAACCTGTTCTTTCTTTCTTCCTTCTTAAAAAAAGAAAAAAAAACAGAAAAAGCAGCTTATGGAAAAATCACTAGATGAAGAAAAGTCTCTGATAAGTACAGACACTTAAGCATTTAGTTCTGTATTACACTCCAGCTTATCTTCATTTACTTTCAAGCAATGTTTCAAAAAGAAAAATGTGTAAAAGCACCAGGAAAGGCATCCTATTAAAAGTCCTCAATATAGGCACAAGCAATAAGCAGACTATAGTTGTATACATCAGCTATCCTTAGGAACCAGCCAGCTATGAGAAATAAGCCTGACTCCCGGAGGTAAACCTGCAGGATAACGTACATTGGCAACAGCAATTTTTTCTTGTTAGAGCACAATTGGATACTCAGTTTGGAATAGTCATGCTTGGTTAGGAAGTGGAAGGAACTCTCCTCACACAGACTAGTCAATGCAAAAGTGGAAAATCAGTTATGTTCATCACAGCTGTGGTTTTCTAGGATCCCTAGTATATGCAGCCTTGTAGATGCCAATGATTTGACGCTGTCTTAAGTCCTTATTATGTGAATAAGTTCCTCATCATGCTAATACATGTCTTTTATTTCGATGTTACAGCACCATTTTTGTCTGGGAAATCTGTGATGACATATTTTAATTCAGGAAAGAAATTACTATCAAGGACTAAATTTACATTTAAATTATACTTTTGTTTAAAAAAATCTTAATTTTAACATTTTAACACCTTGAAAGTTAATTTTGGAACTAAAAAGTAATGAAACTTTTGAATAAATATAAATCCATTAAAGTGCCATTTTATATGTCTTATATGCTTCTGATTCTTCAGCCAGGACAAAGAAGGAAAAAAGCACCCAACACAGAATGGACCCATGCCCAATTTGTCCTGCTCTGATACACAAGTGAGATTGATGACAGCTTGGTCTGGATTTTAACATTTTTCATATCTACTGTAACCTTCATAATTGTGCTTATCTGTTTTGTTTCAACTCAGTTTGCAGCCTTTGTCTTACTGGGCTGGGAGGTGTTGATTTGGGATTTGGAGCACATTTGTGTGCCTGAATGAAGTCAGAGTGCACTTGCTTGGAGGGAAATGTGTTACTGATGGTGCTTACCATGACGCTGCTGCTGTTGATTGAAAGGAGCCTGCTGTGGCTCACTGCTGAAATTACAGGAATCTTCAACAGAGTGACCAATAGCCCTCAGAAGGGGATAAAAGTCACAGAAGGGAAAATGTTAAGGCAAAATTTTGTTGGTGTTGAAGCTTATTGTTTTTATAAACTGTTCATGCTATGACCCCAACAGTGACCTTTTCTTACATCAGGCGGTGGAGCTCATTCCTGGCAAAAGTATTTGCAAGTGTGCTCACAAATGAGGATTTTGCAGAAGTCCTGGCAGTTTCCATCTGAGTTACCTTCCAAGAACAGGGCAGCAGCAAGAGTGTGAGGGGCCAAACCACCCCAGTTTATGTTGATCTACTATGGTCCATGGGAAGGGCAGTTATCTGGGAGCAAATCATAGAATCATAGAACGGTTTAGGTTGTAAGGGACCTGAAAGATCTAGTTCCAACTCCTCTGCCATGGGCAGGGGAACCTTCCACTAGTCCAGGTTGCTCAAAGCCCCATCCAATGTCCACATCCAGCATCTACAACCTCCCTGGGCAGCCTGTTCCCATATCTCAACACCCTCATAGTGAAATACTTCTTCCTAATTTCTAATCTGAACCTACTCTCTTCCAGTTTAAAGCCATTATGCCTCATCCTATCACTACAAACCCTTGTAAAAAGTCTTTCCCCAGCTTTCATGTAGCCCCCTTCCAGTACTGGAAGGCCATAATAAGATGTCCCCAGAGCCTTCTCTTCTCCAGACTGAACAGCCCCAACTCTCTCAGCCTGTCCTTGTAGGAGATGTGTTCCAGCCTTCTAATCATCTTCATGGCCCCGCTCTGGACCCCTTGTCCTTCTTATACTGGGGCCTCCAGAGCTAATAAATACTCTTACTGACTATCCACATGATATTTTCTGTTCTTTTCCCATTGTTTCTGATGTCTTCAGATCAGTAACTATGTAGTACCTACTTCACTGGGAACCTTAGAAGCTTGTCTTACATAAACACTAACAACAACCATTCTAGTTGTTATCCTAGAAAATATCACCTCTCAAAATCCAGCAGAAAAACATTCAAAATCTCCCTTCTTCAAAAGACAGGTAATCACACTTAACTGGTTTCAAAGCCATTGGTTTTCAGCTGTTCACTGAGAATTAATAGACCAGAAAGCATCACATTTTCTTAAGAAGGGCACTACAGGGACTCTTTGGAAGGTAATATGTCCAGAGGAGTCAGAATATGCCTCCTACACTGCACTGACCAAGTCAAAACTGAGTCTCTGGAAAAATCCATTCTGGAATGTAGACTCTATTCACTGCAATACCTGGTTGTAGTTACTGAAGTATTGGGTATAACCCCATTATTAAAGGTACTGTAAAAGCTGCTTTTGAAATCAAGTATTAGACAGGAAAGAAAAATGGTCAGAATCATAAAAGTCAGAGTAAAATGTGTTCAAACAATGAACCCATTTATTATTATTTTTGCTTTATATGATGCCTGAACCTAAAGAGCTGTGGTATGTTCCATTACTGAACAGATAAATTCCAAAGCAGTGTTATTGTGCATGCCTAAAACATATCTTAATGTGTGTTTTCTTCCTGTATTTTGTGCAATCATTTACTTTCTTTCCAAAAAGACAATTTATTTTGTTTAGGCAGCACTGAATGTACAGCTTGTGCTTGCTTGCTTTATTTGTGTCAGTGCAGAACTTGCTGGTCATTTACCAGCATGACTGCTTGCCCACAGTTCTTTCTGTGCTCTCCCACTTCCCCATGCCTTCAGACTTTTCAGCTTAACTCTCAGCAAGGCAATAGTTCACAGTATTTTATTTTTAGTCCTCAGTGTCACCGAGATGGAAGCCACCACATAGAAGATCACATCTCTCAAGCATGTAGTACAAACAGTGGCTGGCATTGTACATTTCTGTCCAATGCCAAATGAGCCTCCATTAGAGAGTTATGGACATTAACATGACAACTTAACCACAGCAGGAATGGAGCTAAGGCCTTCTGAAGCTGAATACATGAGCTAGAGCAGGATAGCCAAGTTCTACACTTGGTGCTGTGAAAGCTCTCTCTTCTCTGTCAGGGTACCAAAGTGGTAATAAGGAAGAATTTTCTTTTCAGGTTTGGATCCAAACAGGCAAAATGGTTCAGAAAAACTGACATGGGCAATGTGCCATATATCATAAATGCTGACAGATAAACTCCAAAAGCAGCATTTGTCCTTCTAAGGAGGACTGTTGGAGGAAAAGCTAACCTGCCTGAGCTTCCCATGTACACAAAACCCCCAAACTTGTCAGCAACAGCACCCAAAACAGATACAGACTCTTTCTGATGTATGTGCTCTGTCTGTGGGAGTGGTTAACACCAGAATGGTAGAGTGCTCAGGAACACAGTGTGTCATGGAAAGGAGAGAAATTTTATTACCTTCTAAATCTGCTATCTCAAGTGGAAATGATTCGTTGATGCCATTAGACACAACAGTGAGGAATCCACCATATTAACACAGACATTTTTTGTTTACTGATTTCAAGAAATAAAACCAAAACAAGGCATGTAACTGGCAGACAAAGAAAGTATATTGTTATTAATGGATGTAAGGAAATAGTCTGGGGAAAAAATGGCAGTAGGTTGAACGGAGAATGTGCAGAGGTTATAGCAAAGTTCTGCGATCCAGATATCATTTCACCGCATGTTTGCACAGCTTCTAGCTCAGTGGGAGTCTTGATCTATGACTTTGCCCCCTATGCTGTAATCCATATAACAGTGCTAACAACATATGTCATCTGGAAATTAGTCTCCAGCTCTCAGCAGCATAGTAGATAATCACATGTAGTGTCTTCTTATTCTGTGCTTCAAACATCCTCCAGTAATTTATATCAACAGTAGACTTAGTTCCCTTGCTGGAGGCTGTGAGCCAAAAGATGAAAGGAATTAAGAAAATAAAACATGCATAAACAACAACAGCAACAACAAGAACAAAAGTAAAAAAATCACTACATTCCCTAAGGCTTCTATACTTCAGAAGAACCAATGATCAGATGGTTTATTAAAGATAATTCTGAATTATGCAATAAAAACTCTAACACAGAATCAACCAAGGTATATCTTGCTTGACTAGACAGCAGCACACAAGTCTACAACTTTTCTGGGCATTTTTCTTACCATGTATGCTGCAAGCACATTATGTGCACACAGTTTCAAGTGGAAGAGTGGTCTTGCTGAATTGAATAGTGTGCCTAAATTCACACATTCTTAAGAGTTTTGCTGGATATGAACCTTGGATTTCCCTCCAAGAAGAACACTATCTTCTCCTTTAACCACTGCTTTCTTTAAAAAAGAGGTCAACATTAGATGTTGATCTCTGGCACAGGTGAAACTCCTTCACGTATTGCCCTGGGAATTCAAGCAATTTATACACCAGTTCTGTATGAAGAATCTCTCAGCATCAGCAGTCTAATCCAAGCTTAGCTTTTATTTCTTCCAACAATATAATTGTCACACCTACTGTTTAATGTCAGCTTAAGCAGCAAAACCATCTGAAAGAGAAAGGAACACCTTCATTTACATTAGTCTTACCCTAGTTTTTAAGTATCTGCTTTCTAATTAATAGAATAATTTGCTAAGAAATTAGGTATGTTCAACACTGATCAAAACACTTATGAAATCTTAGTCCCTAGCTAGCAGTGCCTTTGAGCAACACAAGCTGCAAAATCCACTATAAAGCTTGTGATGTTTTTATCTGAGCATAGCCATTTTTCTGTATCACTCCTGCAATCAAACATTGGCACCTTGCAAGCTTTGTGTCCACTTAAGACAGGATCATCTTCCTTCCTGCTCTTCCTATGCTCTGCTGCCTCTTGGGGTAGTTAGTAATGGAGGGAGCACCAAGAAAGACAGTCCTTGAGCTCACTGGCATGAGGGGCTGTGACAATCATGGGCTTTGCTCAGACAGCAGAGGTGTACGCTTGTCATTGGGGCTGGCTTCAGAGGCATCTTTCATGGTTTGGCCAAACATTTGCTCAACCAAGCTGTCTGCATCAAGGCCACAATTCCTTGTTGTCTTTCCTTTCTGTGGTCAGAAACCACAAAATAAATACAGTAAAATAAATCAAAATCTCGATAAGTAAGTATTCAATAAAAAAAGAAGATAGAGAAATAAATAAATAAATAAATAAATAAATGGGGAGGGGGAAAAAAGGGCACTAGAATGTCATTCAGTTTAAGAGCAGCTCTGACCTGTTAGTAGCTCCATTTCAGAGCAGAAGCCACATCCTAAACAAGGGTCAGATTCTGATAGCTTTAATCATGTTACTGTATCTGCTGTACTGTTCCTGACAGTAGCTGCCAAGGGGGTTGCAAGAAGGAAACAGAGCTTGACTTTTCTCATAGCTCTATCTTCTGTGAGCAAAACAAAAGAATGCATAAAAGACTAAACATACATCTGTGATTTTTCCTCCACAGTCCCATGCTGGATATTCATATTGCAGCAAATTCTGACTTACAACAATTTCCACTGCCCATGTCTATCTCATACATGAGAAAAACAACTAAAATGCTGGATATGCAAATTTTGTCCATTTCTTTTTAGTTCTGACATGGCCAGAGGATATAGGGCTGTCCTTGGGCAGTGCTCTCTGTGTTTGGAAAGTGCCTATATTGATCTACAGCCCCAGCTGGTAAAAACAAAGAAAAATGTGAAAAACACAATTCAACATGCACTGAAGATCAGACTCCAGACCCAGTACTGGTTTGTTTTCTGTTCAAGGTTTGGATTCTTCTAATACAGTGCCTCTATGTGTGTGGTTTGACTTCAATATTTCCTGGAGGAATGTGTCCACACAGCTAAACAAAATACCTCCCTGGGGGCAGCTTGTGCTTTACAGTTGCTGCAACACAAAGAGAAAATCAGATTTTACAAAGACAGAATGGAGTACATCCTGCCAAGGTATAAGAAAAGCTTCATGCTTGACAACTTTAATGGTCAAATTATAATATCAAAAAATAATATTTTACTCCAATGTATTTAGATCAGGAGCCTTGAAACCTTCCCTATCTCTTTGAGAGCTAAACACATGAAAATAATCTATTTTTCTAGCTAAAAAAAGGACTATGACCAGGCACCTTTTCCATACCGCTCTTTAAACATGTTCCACATGCTTTGTAAGTCACTCTTGTCCCCTGAGGATTGGTCTGTTAACAAAGAAGTGTATTAAATACAGATGAACAAAAAGATCAGCTCAGAGCTTTTCCTCATGCTTGAAAATACTGATTTGTCTACAGGGCCACTCAGGTCTGACACTGGGTCTCTCTCAATGAGGACACAGCATCCTCAGAGAACAAATACATTTAGCCTTTTCCTAGCAAGTTCAACACTTGATAGCAAGGCTTAGAAAATGCATCTTACTAACATTTTTTTTATTATTCCTACTCCTATCAAAGTATAAAGCTGAACGGAGCCAGTTTATTGGCATCAAGAACTAACGCACTGTGTCTGGAAATGTAACACTTCTTTGAAAAGTATGTGTAAAGTAAAAATCAAAGAGTCTGCTTTGATCACTTTGATACTTTCCTGAATGTTGTTCAGTTTCTTTGACTCTATTCGTTCCATTTCTCTTTGGTGTCAGAGGGAAAATGGTGTGAAGAATGCTATCATTCTCTGCCTGGTGCATTGTTTTATTACAGAAGCTCATGTACCTAAATTATGCAATAGGAAGAATTGAAACTGTGTCTTCTTGACATAAATAAAGCTGATGCCAACCGTTTTTGTTAGTGTACAATTAATGAATAAAATGGGTTGATGTTCTGAGTGCAGTTCATAGTGTGGCAGCTGCTGTGCTGCCTGTACATATGCTTTTCACATTCCCCAGGAGCAAACACAGCCTTTCTGAGAGCACTGCATAGCTGCACAGTACTGCTTGCTCTGCAGTTTTAATGCTGTATTTAGACTAGGGTCTGGTGGGGCAACTGTGCTTTTCTGGACATTACATTACTGCATCCTTCTCTGGGCTGGAATCCAAGACCTCCAGCCTCTATTTCAGGCAGCTGTGGGCTGTCTCCTAGAAAGCCATGGACTATCTTCCTACACCTCTGCAGCTTCATTTCTCCTACCAGTTAAAACAATGGCTACTGGTCAGCAATTAAGGCAGTATCAATACAAAGGGCAGCACAGAAGCAGAGTTTACAGCTTCCCTGGGCTGTAAACACAGGCTTCCTTGTGTGCCTGGATTTCTGCTTCCTTGAGTGACTGAGATGTATATGCATAGAGAGGTTGTCTACAGGACCACCTCCCTTTCCATCCCTATTACAGAACTTCCTGGTAACAGCTAAGGGAAGTGGGCTGTGAATAAGGGAGGCTGCACTGGAGCTGGAGTGATCTGAGCTACAGAGCAGACAGTCAGCTTTGCCAGGAGAATAGGACAAGGACCCAGCTGTTGGAAAAGTAGTTGGGGTGACAAGTAATGGGAGGTAGAAGGGAAAAATGCCCACTTTGTCCTAACTCTCCAATTCACTGAATATTCTTACTGTTCTTTCTGCAGCCCATACAGTCTGGATTCATCTTCCTTAACCATGGGTGACCACAAGTGTATGTAATATGCCACATGAGCAGATCTCTGCTTTTACACTGATGTCAACATCTCCTTGTCCCTGCTGACTGTAACTCTTCTGACACATCCTAAGATTACATTTACTTTTTTTTTATGGCAGTTTGGACTAGTGGCTAATAGCATTACCATGATTAATGACAAAATATGTAGTGATAAATTCAACACATTTTTTTGTGTCCTCTATCATTGCCATACAATCATCTCTTTCATTACAGTAGAAATTCTATGCAAAAACTCATAGCCAAACACATAGAATCATAAAATCATAGCATTGTTAAGGTTGGAAGAGACCTCCAAGATCAGGTCCAACCTTCTACCCAACACCTCCATGACCACTAGACCATGTCTCAAAGCACAACATCCATCTGGTTTTTGAACACCACCAGGGATGGCAACTCCACCACTTCCCTGGGCAGCCTGTTCCAATGCTTAACTACTCTTTCAGTAAAGAAATTCTTCCTAATATCTAATCTGAACTTCTCCTGGCATAACTTGTGGCCATCTTCTCTTATCCTGTCCTTAGTTACCAGGGAGAAGAGGCCAACAGTGGCCTCACTACAACCTCCTTTCAGATAGCTGTAGGGTGATAAGGTCTCCTCTCAGCCTCCTCTTCTTCAGGCTAAACAATCCTAGCTCCCTCAGCCTCTCCTCATAAGACACGTTCTCCAATCCCCTTACCAGCTTTGCTGCCCTTCTCTGTACCTGCTCCAGTACCTCAATGTCTTTCTTATACTGTGGTGCCGAAAACTGGACACACTACTCAGGGTGCAGTCTCACCAGTGCCGAGTACAGGGGCACAATCACATCCTTCCTCCACTTGGCCACACAATTTCTGATACAGGCCAGGATGGTGCTGGCCTTCCTGGCCACCTGGGCACACTGCTGGCTCATGTTTAAGCAGCTGTCAATCAACACACCCAGGTCCTTTTCTGCCAGGCATCTTTCCAGCCACTCCTCATGAAGCCTGTAGCATTGCAGGGGGTCGCTGCGACTGAAGTGCAAGACCCAGCACTTGGCCTTATTAAAAATCATATAACTGACCTTGGTCCATCTATCCAGCCTGTCCAGATCTCTCTTCAGAACCTTCCTACCCTCAAGCAGATTAACACTCCCACTTAATTTTGTGTTGTCTGCAAATTTCCAATTCATTGATAAAGATGAAACAGGATCAGCCCCAGCAATAAGCACTGGGGAACACCACTTGTGACCAGTCCCCAACTATATTTAACTCTGCTTACCACAACTTTTTGAGATCAGCCATCCAGAGAGTTCTTAACCCAGCAAAGAATCTGCCTATGCCATGAGCCACCAGCTTCTCCAGCAGAATATTATTGTATTTAATTATTTCCATTAATGAGGTCTTTAGTGATGTTTATTTATTTATTTAGGCTACTATGATCTTCTATGCTGATACTGACTCCTAAACTTTTGGTTTAAGTTACGTCAATGGAAGGTACATGGTAATACTTGTCACAAAGATAGATCGTGATTAACACAGTAAAGACAATGCTTTAGCCATGTGTCTTTGTGTTACCAGGAAGTCATAATTTCACATGAAATGCTTGGTTATAAGGTAGATGATTAATATATTAAGTCTGGATAATTTAAGGTAAACAGACAGGGTTTTCCTTTAGAATTTACCCAAGATTACTGGGGAACTGGGCAGCCTCTTTCCCTCATGTGCACTCACACATACTTTTACCCTTTTGGGGCTATTTATTTGAGGAACAATGTTTTAACAAAGAACATTTAAATTGCCTCTGCAAACTTTAGCATGACTTCGCTCTTGTATACTCTATATATATGTATATCAGAAAGACACTTTACATTTCAAAAGCAACACACTTCTCACAGTTTTTTGAAGACGGCTTCTTATTTCAGGAAAGCTTCTCATTTGCAAGGGTAGCCTCAGCTCTCAGCAAGAGAGATCACTGCAGTGACTCACTAGCTCTCATTGCTGATAAGATTTCTTTTTGCCCCCAATGCAGTTTGCTTGGTTTTCAGCTTGGGAAACTTCTTTAAATACACCAGTGACTTTGCCAGCTAGACAACGACAGCATCAGAGTGTGAATCACACCATTTCAATGGGCTGATTGTGAAATAAATATGAACAGAAACAGCAGGGGGTGGCTTTTCTTCAGCAGTCACAGTTTCCTTTTCACTATATGCCCTTAAAATGCCCAGGCAGCCTATTAGCAGAGGGTAAGATTGATAGAATTGCATTTACATTTTAAATCAAGCCAAGTTCTCACTTCCCCAGACACAACCCTTCTAAAACATCAAACAAACAAACAAACAAAACAAAACAAGAAAAGCTGCAGCCAAATAGAAAAGAAGAGAATAAATGTTCATTTGATTAGTCTTCTAATGGAAATTAGCTTAATGATCCAAAATTAAAAGTATAGACGTTAAAGACCTTGGCTTGTTCTACCCATGAAAGGCGTAACACTGCAACTGGGGTGATTCTTCACTCAAAACATTTCTCTTTGTGTGATCCCTCTGTGCTTTCCTCAGTACACTACCCAGCTGTAATACTGTCTCAGTATCATTATTTCTCTTTCATTTGGGGAAAAACTATAAAGGTAAAATGAAACTTTATAAAACCATGAGAGTAAGCAGACACACTGTTGCTGAGAAAGTCCCCCAAGCCACCCTTGAATCTAACTTGTCTTTCACCCAGACAATGACCATGAACACCCACCCATACCTTCCTGGCACCAGCTGCTCTGGGCACCCCATGCCAAGGTGGGCTGAGTTAATGCACCGCCAGGAGCTCTTCTGGAAGCTGCTTGAGAACCAACCACGCAAGTGGGAGGTGTCTGTTTGGCACCTCATTCTTTCAGATGTTCTCAAAATTACCTGTTGAACACTGCCTTACATCTGCCAGATGGATGGGGGCAATACTGCCCCTGCTCTGCCTCTGTTGAGACTGCAGAGCAACCTCCTGGTGTAGACAGGACCTTGCTAACTCTCTACAGTCTTACTACTGTAGAGAGTTAGCAACTACACTAGGCATGTATGCAGCTACATTTCACATATCTTCAACTAATTCTTTTCTTAGTTCCCCAATTTAAACAAATACAAGCTAAATCCCCACTTGTAGGGACACCTGGTCATCTGGCAATTTGCTGCATATGGTTCAGAAGCAGAAGGAGATTCTTCTTCCTTTTTCATTTTTATCAAAATGATCTAAAACTAAAAAGTTGCAATAAAGAATGAAATTTAGGTTTCAATGACAATTACATTTGAAACACAGTCTGATATTGACACCAGTTTCTGACATGCTTAGGTTTTTTTTCTTTGTTTCAAGGCAAGTTGACAGAACAAAAATACAATTATTGTTTATTGATTTTCTTAAACAGAATGAAACTCCACTTATTTTCATCACTTCTGGATTTTACCTGGTAGAGAAGATCATCAACTATTCCACCCTATTTTATTCTTTTTTTTTTTTGTTCCATAGAAGAGCATTTATACCTGTACAAGTTACTTCCACATCATTTGGTTTTAGGGCAATTGGAAAAGACAGATTTGAACCCATGTTGTGTCTCCAACACACAGGACTCCAAAAGGTAATGTTCTCTGTGAGAAACAAGAAATAATGCATCTGATTTACTCCTGATTTAGCTTCAGGGGCTTTGGGCTACTAAGGCAAATGAACTGAACACGTTTTAACCTGCAGGATCCTGTGACTTGTGTTGTTGATTTCAGTGATGGCAAGATTTCTTCCACTATGCTTAAATATAAAATGTGAAAAGCAGTATGTAGAAAAGAAAGTAGAACTATGGAGACATGACGTATTATATGGACCCATACTTTACCTTCTCAGCCAGCTGAGATGAGAATTTATATTACCCTGTGGTTGTGTTACCTTGTTGGAAGCACTGTTAGAATCATAGAATCATTATGGTTGGAAAGGACATCTAGGATCATCAAGTCCAACCTTCATCCTAATTTCTCTCTATCCATAGCCTCAAGTGCTACCTCTACTCATTTTTTAAACACCTCCAGGGATGGTGACTCCACCACCTCCCTGGGCAAACTGTTGTTTGTATCCAGAAATACACACAGCAACGTAGGTTTTGACGTTCACAGGTTTCTAGGCAAGAATACAAAACTGAGCCTGCTAGTATGTTAAGCAGCTGTGCAGGCTGTAGCTCAGCAGAGAAGTCTCTCTGGATTCCTGTTTGGCTTGGACTGCATTGTTATACATAGCTATACTTTCCATCTCATCCATTTATTTTCTTTTAGTGACATAATGTTTCTGAAAGGTGTGGGAATACCAGTCCTAGAAAATTAAGTCCCCCATCTCCTTGCAGATTAAGCATAGCATAGACAATTGCTCCTTGTAGGGACAGCCCTTGAGAGCAAATAGTTCAGACCTTATGCTTTTTCAGCTCTTTAATTCTCCAGTGGGCTTGTACTGGGGACAAATTTAATAGATGAATGCATTTATTTATATCACCTCTCATACATTCCTTGCTGTCTGACATAATTTTTCATATAGGGTGGGAAGCTGCCCAACAATGATAAGACCTGGAGCTATCTGCCACATTTGCATGTGGAGAGAGAGGGAGAGTGAGGGCAAGGGGAAGGCAGGAAAGCATGAATAACTTGCTTTTTATTGCTGAACAATGGTCCAAACCTGAACAAGAATCCCTCCCCAAAACTCTGTTATTGATGCCCTGACTTCAGTGTTAATAAATAATGATATTACCTTAAGATAGTTTACACACTTGAGTGGTCTTGAAGCCCAAAGAGAGCACAGACAAGTCACTGTGTGCTACCGGGAAGAAAGAGGCATCTCTGCCTGTGTCCAAGCCAGGAAGCCAGGCTGAAAGCACCAACGTTATTTCACTGGAGAGGTCTTCAAGTTGCTCTGGGGTAAAATTGTCTTTTTCTTATCAAAGTGGTTAAGGCTTAAGACTCTAAATCCTGCATTACTTGAATAATAAGCCTTGAAGTCACTGAAAAGAGTATCACTGACAGGGCTAAAATTACATGATCTCCCGTCTTCCTGGCTGTTGATGGCAGTGTTCCCACAGCGTCCATGGGAAATACCATTATCCCCATTACACAGACAGCAGTCAAGACACAGACAAGCCAGGCCATGTCTGCACTGCAGTGATAGATCCCTGTGCAGACATCTCCACGCCATCCTGGGCACTGCCACTGCAGAGCCCAATATACCCCCGGGGATGTGGGACCCTGCTGCCTGAGCCCCTGCCCTGCTGCAAAGGCAGGTTGGACACATCACCCACAGAGAGGGCTGGTAAACACAGACAGTGTCAGTGATGCAGTCACTGGTCCAAGGCAGCACAGGGAAGTTATTCCAGTTCCCCAACCCTGCTTGGCTGTCCTGTGCCAGGTTTGTGCTAACCTCCAGAGTTCACAACACCTTGGGTTTTTTTCTGACCCAGATGGCTTAGCTGCTTCTATAACCATTTTATGTAACAGGCTTTTGAGCAGTAACATCTGATTTCTCAACATCTATGTACATTAAAACAAAACAAAATAAAAACAAAACAAAAACAAAACAACAAAAAAAAATAGCAGTGTAGAAAAAAGAAGCTCATACCACTGATTAAGCAAAAAGGACCTTCACTTAACTCTCATGGGGAAATGGTCTTGTAGCCCAGAGACAGCCCTAAGGTCCTGTCTGTCTTCTCTATTGCCATAGCTTGGCCAAGCCATGCAGATCACCAGCAGAGACATTGCTAGAGTGAAAGAGAGAAGGAAACATACTGGATTACCCCAGCTTCAAATGCAGGTACACTGTGCTGCTGTACCAGTCTTCCCTTCTCTACTGGGGCAGCTGGCCAAACCCAGGGCAATGTGTGAAGTTGCATATCTCCTATCCCAAAATTCAGTGCTAAGGTCTACAAAAAGGCTCAACAAAGTGCATTGTTGCATTTACAAGGAAAAACACAACAAACAGATAAGACCGTAATCAAAATGCCAGGGTTTCCAAAAAGCCTTGTGCTGAGATTGAAGTTTGTAGGGCAGTTTAACTCTGCTCTGAAGCAAGAAGTGACAGCTTTGCCCACAACAGCCAGCTGAGTCACAGGGCTTTGAACTGCTTCTTAAACACAAAGGGCTTTCTCTGTAAAGTGCTAGTTTACTTTTTTTTTCCTATTTTTCATATAATCAAAAGCTCATTTCATGAGGTGTCTTATGGCAGCCCCTGACTATTTTAAAATAAACATTTTCATTATACAAGTGGATTTTGGTATTAGGAAGTCAGCAACTTGAAAGGGCTTTTGTCAAAAGTTGTTGGAGGTTCTAGTAGACTGTTCAAACATGGGAGGAATTTCTGCCTGCATAGTGAGTCCTTTGACTTAGAAAAATATTATTGTTTGAGTTTTCAGTAACTTGGAAGCAAAAGGACAACATAGAGAAATTTATTTTTTTTTAGAATAAATAGGCAGTTATGTCATGATAGGCTTCTATGTTTACTCTTAGCCCATGTGTCTTCGTTTGCTATGGAATATTCCTTTTAAAAAAGTAAATAAAAAATCTGTAAATAATACTCAGGGATGTAGTGACATCATCAGCTCAAGAGGCAACACAAAACTCAGATTTTAAGAGCCTTCAGAGCCCTCACAGGCTCACTGAATTGAGGAGTATGTTAAAGATGTATCTGTGATGGAGATGTCCATGTCATGATGATTACAAGTATGGTGTCACTGATTAACTCCTGCTATGCTCCCTTCTAATGCCAGCCTGAGCATTGTCCCACAGGCTGGAAAGACTGTAAATAGCAGCTTCTTCATAGACACAATCTGTGGGTGAGAAGAATCACAGAATGGTAGGGGTTGGAAGGGGCCTCTGGAGATCATCTAGTCCAACCACCCTGCTAAAGCACGTTCATCTAGATCAAGTTGCCCAGCAATGCATCCAGGTGGGTTTTGAAAGTCTCCAGACTCCATAACCTCTCTGGGCGCCTGTTCCAGTGCTCTGTCACAGTAAAGAAGTTTCTTCTTATGTTTGGGTGGAATTTCCTGTGTTCCAGTTTGTGCCCATTGCCCCCTGTCCTGTCACTGGGCACCACTGAAAAAACACTGGCCCCAACCTCTTGACCCTTTCGGTATTTATAGGCATCGCTAAGATCCCCTCTCAGTCTTCTCTTCTCCAGACTAAACAGACACAGTTCTCTTAGCCTTTCACAGAATCACAGAATGTCAGGGGCCAGAAGGGACTTCGAATGTCATAAGAGAGATGTTCCAGTGCCCTCACTGACTTTGTATCCCTCTGCTAGACTCTATCCAGTAATTCCCTGTCACTCTTGAACTGGGGAGCCCAGAACTGAACACAATACTCCATATGTGGCCTCACTAGGGCAGAGTAGAGAGGGTGGAGAACCTCCCTCAACATGCTGGTCACACTTTTTGTAATGAACCCCAGGATGCCACTGGTCTTCTTGGCCACAAGAATACACAGCTGTCTCATGGTTAACCTATTGTCCATCATGACTCTCAGGTCCTTCTCTGTAGAACTGCTTTCCAGCAGGTCAAGCCTTAACCTGTACTGGTACATGGGGTTATTCCTCCGCAGGTGCAGGACTCTACACTTGGCCTTGTTGAATTTCACCAGGATCCCCTCTGCCCAACTCTCCAGTCTGCCCATGTCTTGCTGAATGGCAGCATCATTCTTTGTCCCTTCACCTCCTGTAGCTTCTAAAAACTATTTCCATGTCAAATTGAATATTGAATCTAAGATGCTATTAGCCTTTGTGAAGCACAGCTTGAGTCTCCCTATTAAAGACCTTCTCTGCCCAAGGCAGGACACACACCATAATAGTCAGTGACTTTGCATAAATGACTGGATAAAAAAAGCCACTGAAAAGAGAGCCAGGAGTTTTAAGGGCTTTGGTAACTGTATACTGGGTTCAGAGTTGTGCCAGGTGCCCTAGACTGAAAGGACTCCCAGTACCCAGTGTGCCCAGTGTCACTAGTGATTTCTTCTTAAGTCACCAGTGAGCTTCTTAGAGAAAGAGAAGTTATTTACTCATATCTGGACCATAAAATGAATGTACTCAGAGCACAAAGGTAATCTTGCTGTGAGCTACAAATAGAAAAATAACAGAAGAAACTATTAATCCTTTTTCAACTGAGTTGAATATTCTACGTGCTGAGGTGTGCAGAAGTGCTGATGAGCTAGTACATGTTGGAAAATATCCTTCTGGGTCAGAGTCAACTATGCATGTAATCTGGCCCAGGGAGAAGATTTAGGTAAGGAAATTGAACTCCAGTCCTTTCTTTTTTTAAAAAATGAAATAAAATAAAATTCCTGGTATTTCTAAGGGTAGTTCATTTTTTTAGCTATTTGAGCAGACATCCATCACAGGTTGCTTTCCTTGAGTTAGTTTATATGGAACCAAAGAGAAGCCACAAGGCAGGAATACTGCAGCTGAGCAAAAACTTCAGAGTAAATTACTCCAGCAATTTTGTCCCTTCACAAACAGAAAGTTCTTTTTTATGTATTTGTTTAAATGTTTTGGTGAAGCCTGGATCCAGCCTTTGTTTTGCTCTCTGGGCTAAGAAGAGGTTGGTGGCTCAGCAAGTCATTGCCTTTCCCTGTTCTGAAGGAGGAACTCAATGGGTGGATGATTTCCCATGCCTGTTGATTGCAAACCCTCTCTGCAAGTGTGTGGGGCTAAGCAAGTCTCACCTCTTTGGACAAGAGTCATAAGTATGCAGGCTGCAAGTGTGGGACCAGGCAGACTTTAAGTGCAAAGGCATGAACATCAGTCCTTTTCACCTCCTTACCTCTATCACTACCTGAAAACATGCCCATCCAACACAAGACCATTCAGAAACTGAGCAAGAGATGAATTCCAGGTCTCCTACTTTTCGGGCAAAAATCATAAGGCCTCAATATTATGCAAACACTGGGCTTTTCCTCCTCCAAATGTCTTATTGGAGCTGAGGGCTGTGACTGCAATAGGTGGCATTCAGTGCTTTTGCCAGACTCCCTCAGACATGACCACCGAATGAGATTTCTGTGACATGGGGCTTTTACCCCAGCTTGGGGGACAGGATATTGTGTTAGGCTATGGGAAGCTACACACTTGCCTCTCTGAGCCTAGGAAACCAACATATAACTCAGTTTATAATGTAATTCCAAACTGGTGTTGGCACCTTTAACATTATCGTACCCTAAAAAGAGAGATTTGTAGATAGCTTTTGGTCATCTGAATATGGACAAGACACAGGACTTGGAGCACTGTTTTGCTGGTTTCATGCCACACAAAGAGTGGCTATGAGGCCACGTTTCTCACAGTCATTTTAACATCTATCTTTTAGAATATAATCCATAGTATTTAATTATAGTTTGAAATGGAGACATAAGTATAGGCTTAATATAGGTAAAATATCAAGAAAGAGAATGGTGCTTGCACTTTATAAAAAAGAAAATAAAAATGTAAGTGCTTCATTTTGAAACCGTCTTTAGCCACAGCTGAGTTGTTGACTTCTTGTATTGGGACAGCATTTGTCCTATTCAGAAGACTGCTTTTGTGGCAGAGCAACTACATTTTAGCAGCTTGCCAAGGGAGAATGCAATAGAGGAATAATATTTCACTCCTACCCTCAGCTACTCTTTACAGTAAAGAGATTGTGATTAAGAGTCTGTTCCTTTGCCAGCAAAGTTCACAGTAAGCAGCATCCTTTCCTTGTACATGGTCTAGGTAACTGTGTTTAGATCTGTGACAGAGCTGCTTGGGGCCATCTGAGAAGGTTTCCTGTCTACTTCTGGCCTCTTCAATCATTTGTCTAGTCAGCTGTCCTTCCTGAAAATAAGATCAGGCAGCCCATTCACCACAGCCAGTCTTAAATTCCCCACAGCCAGGACTCCCAACTTTTCTTTCTGAGAATTTACCACTTAACCTTGAGGATGATACTAAACCGGTTGTTCTTTATAAAAGCAAAGAAAATGGAATCCATCTCTCTTTCCCTTTTTCCTCCATGTGTTTTGGTGGATTTCAGTCAGAGTTCTCTGCAACATATAGAATAATTTTTTTTTCTCCCAAACTAATTTTCAAGACTCCGATTTTTGTCCCTAAAATGTCTGGTGGAAAGTCCCTTTATTTTTCTAGTATTCAATCATTTCCCCTTCTCCCATCATCAGTGAGCCTTCATGGTCTACTGTAATGCCAGGGGAATACAGTACTTCATCACATACTTCACTACATTTGTTAATACTTAGCTAGAATCTGAATTTGAGAGGTGGTGTGGGGGGGAGTTTGGAGGGGAGAAATTTGTGAAATAACTGGGTTTTAATTCAAGGATACCTCTATTTTACAAGACTATTAAAAAGTAAGAGCAACATAAGCTCAGCCCCAGGCCTGTATCCCAGCATCTGGATTTTTCAGCTCCATCTGGCTTCTAATAAAAGAACAGAGCCTCATAAATTCAACTCAGAAAGCAAAATAGTTTTTGTACATTTGTGACAGACATATAGAGTTGTATTCACTCTGTTTGAGACACATATATGTAAATATACAGCAGTATTGTTTTGATTAAGTTGTGAGCATCAGCATAGGTAAAAAGAGAAAATTATACTAGATCTGGGAGGTTTCCTTTACAGCAGACCTACTAAGGATGATAAGCAAGTTGGACTGATGCTGCCAATATATGACACGTGCAGCCTATGTAGTCCCACAGCTGTACCTTACATTCTCAAGTGTATTGGGTTTTCATGGCAAGGTTTTGGTAGCAGTGGACTACAGGGCTGACTTCTGTGAGAAGCTGATAGAAGATCCCCTATATCCAACAGTGCCCATACCAGTCATCTCCCAGTTGGACCCACTGCTGGCCAAGGCTAAGCCCATCAGCAACGGTGGTAGCACCTCCAAGATAATATATTTAAGGGGTGGAAAAACCCTGTGCAACAGCAATTTCATCCAGAGAGAGGAGTAAGAACATGTAAGAAAAATAACCCTGCAGGTATCAAGGTCAGTGTAGAAGGAAGGGGAAGAGGTGCTCCAGATGCTAGAGCAGAGATTTCCTGCAGCCTATTGTGAAGACCATGGTGAGGCAGGATCTTCTTCAGCAGCCCATGGAAGTCCACAGTTGAGCAGATATCCACCTATAGCCCATGGAAGACCCCATACTGGAGCAAGTGGTGTCTTGAAGGAGGCTGTGATTCTGTGGGAAGCCTGCGCTGGAGTAGGCTCCTGGCAGGATATGTGGGCCCATGGAGAAAGAAGCCCATGCTGGAGCAGCTTTACTGGCAGCACTTGTGGCCTTGAAGGGGACCCACACTAGAGCAGTCTGCTCCTGAAGGACTGCACCCTGTGGAAGGGACCCACACTGGGGCAGTTCATGAAGAACTGTAGCCCATGGGAAGGACTCACACTGGAGAAGTTCATGAAGGACTGTTTCTCATGGGATGGACCCCATGTTGGAACAGGGGAAGAGTGTGGGGAGTCCTATCCCTGAGGAGGAAGGAGCACCAGAGACAGTGTGTGATGAACTGACCACAACACCCATTCCCTGTCCCCTTGCGCTGCTGGGAGGGAGGAGGTAGAAAAAATTGGGAGTGAAATTGAACCTAGGAAGAATGGAGGAGTGTGGGAATGGTGTTTTTAGATTTGGTTTTATTTCTCATTATCCTACTCTGATTTGATTGGTAATAAATCAATTTTTCTTCAATTTGCGTCTATTTTGCCCATTATGGTAATTGGTGAGTGATATCATCCTGTCCTTATATTAACCCATGAGCTTTTCATTATTATCTTCTCTCCCCTGTCCCGCTGAGTAGGGGAAATGATAGAGAAGTTTTGGTGGGCATCTGGCATCCGAACAGGGTCAGCTCACCACATCAACAGAGACATGTGTGTCAAAGCACATACAGGATCAGGGACTTTGATAACCCTGTGCTGTTTCTTATGCATATTTCTGCTACTTTAGATGCTCACTGGATTGTTTTCTTTCTGGCATGAGCAGTGCCAGCCTTGTTTGTTTTTATTACTCTCATTCCCTCCTTCCCCTGCTTCAAGCAGGAAAGCGCTAACAGCTCTGCTTCATAGGTTGGCAGGAAATTTAAAACAGCAGCAGGCTGCTGCTCAGACCACCCCTAGACTTTTTTTTTTTCCCGTCGATGCAGGAGACTATTTAATTGGGGGCTGACTTGTCAAACTTACTCATTGATGCTTACCAGTAGCTGCGTAACCACTAAGGGTGATTTTTTTTTCCTCCTTTCCCCCTCTTTTGGACAAGATCTCCACAATGAAGATGCTGCTGAGCCTGATTGCTCTGCTCTCTGCTGCCCTGTTAGCCAACGCAGCCCCTCCAACTTGCTACTCGAGGGTGTTGTCTCTGAGCAAAGAAATCACAGAGTCCTTTAAGGAGCTACAGACCTCCAAAGCTGTGGTGAGTCTACCTAAAAACTGTTCCTGCAAAGATGGTCAAGGTTGCTTGCTCTTAACATGTTTCTCTCAAAACAAAATTGCAATGGGTCTTTCTTCTTTACTGCAGGACTCATGTGTGGTGATGCTGCCCAGGCTGTATTTGGACATACATGTAAGTTTTCACACTAGTTTCTTGCTGCTGTACAGTATAAACATCTAATGAAAAAAAGATAGTAACTTTTAAGACTGTACTCCAGAAGAGTGGTTTGAAATCAGTTTTTAAAAGCTTCATTAACTAGAGAGATGAGTGACAAAAAAAAATCTCATTTTTAACCATATAGAATACAGAGATTATGAATTTTTACTTGTTTAAAAAATTAAAAAAAAAAAGAGAGGAAATCAATATATTGAAGTGATTACAATTTGTACATTACCAATTTATTGTGACTGAGCCTTTCCATAAGTTAAATATGTACAACAAAACTTTGAATAATAGTTTAAATGAGGAAATGGAGAATAAACTTTCTTCACGTAATAAATCTACTTCATTTTATATCATGAGTGACTTCTGGCATTGCATTTTTAATAAAAACAAGTACAAGAACACCTTGCTGTTTTTTTCTCTTTGTCCAAACCGTGCCACTGTTTTAAATAGCCACTTGTTGAATCCAGAAAGGAAAAGTATGCCTGAGGATATGGAAGTGGGATACTGAAAAAAGCAGCAGTCATCTCCCAGCAAAGACAAAATAGCCTCCTGCACACATAGTTCATATTATAAAGTTCTGCTCTGGGATATTTGACATATTTTGCTTCCTTTCCCAGTACTCCACTGAGTAACTAAAAAGTAGAAAATACCAGACAAAGCAAGAGATGTCTTACACATTTTGCCAGAGGCAACTACACCATCAAGTCTTGCAAGCCAGGACCCCCTAGATCCCAATTCCAGAGTTGCCAGTGCCTCACTTATTTGTAAAGACCAAGCAATGTGAGTCTAATGTCTCAGTTTCCCTTGCTTTAAAAGAAGAGCTGAGATATTTATTTACTTGCTTCACAAGGATGTTGTAAAATTCATGTTGGCTGTGCTTTATTTCAGTAACACAAAGTCTGAGGTAAAAAATACTAAAAAAAAAAAATCATAGTGCTGACAGTATTGTCTATCATATGGGAACAGGGGATTCATGTCTGTGATATATTAATAATCTGTTCAACAGCTAAATCAGGTGCTCTCTTAAAAGTGAAACAGTGCACTTACTCTGTAGGCAATTCCACCTTCTACAGGAGCAGATTTTACTGTATTGGCAATAAAATTTCTGTCTCCTTAGCAGTGAGAAATAAGCTGGAAAACCAAAACTGTGACTATGCAATTTTCCAAGCATTTATTTGGAAATATGAATGGAATATTGATGGTAAATTTTCCTAACTAAAGGTTACATAGATTACATGTACACAGAGGTAGGAATTCATGGTACCCACAATGGCAGTATGAATTTTGTAAGTGGTGGACGAGAAACATATATCTGTGTTTGTGCAGGCTTACACATACTTCTTTTGCACGCTTTGCAGAATTACTGTGTGTTGGCAAAACTCCGTGAGTTTGTGGCCTACCCCAGATGTGAGAGAGTGCTTGAAGTGAGTGAGCTGAAGGAGAAAGCCCGGAGCCTGTACACCATCATGATTTCCTACTGCAGAAGGGTAGGTCAAGATGCACCAACAGGGACACAGTCTCTGCTTTTAGCCCTCACTGTGTTCACCCTGTCCCCTAACCAGCAAAACTGGACCTGGGCCCAAGTTTCTCAACATTATCCCATTTTCTGCCTTCCTTGTTATAAATAATAGCCTTCTATTTTGTTTCTCCAGGACTTGGTTTTTCTCACTGATGACTGTAATGCTCTGGAAAATCCTATTCTGCCTCCCATTGAGCCTGCCATCATTGAAAGCTGAAAGGGAGTCAACCCAAAAGTTGCACCTGGGAAATTTTCAAGAAGACCAAGAATCAAAATAGGTATACGCAGTCAACTACAATGTTAACAACTAGGATCTTTTTCAAGCACACTAGCAATATTATCTCAGACCTACCCATTTTATTCCGCCTTGGCAGGAAATGAACTGCATGCCTTGCATACCTACTGAGCTGCTAAGGAAACTACAGTTAGAGAGAATTTTTTCATTTGGCAAGGTATGATGTTTCAGCTTCGCCAAATGTATAAAGTATGTTTTGTTTAAACATTAGATACTAAACATTTACTCTCCTATGAATAACCAGATTCATATAAAGAAAATACATGTGATCAATATTCTATCCTGACTTAGCAGTCCTTCTTTTATTAGATGAGCATGGAAGGGACCATATTTGTTTTTCTTAAAGTGTTCAGTAGGAGAAATGTAACTGTACTGGCAGATGTCTCTCTATTTGTGTAGCTCATATATGTATGCTCATAGTTTTTGATGTCAGACTTGTGAGAATAGAGGTAAAATTAACCTGTCTCTGTGGCAAACAAAATAAAAAGAGCCTTCGAACCCAAGATGTTTGTGTTACATAGTGTCTTTCAAGATCAATTCAAAAGGTAACATTCTTATAAACTTATTTTTCAGTCACTTGAAAGTTGTTTTTCACAGCATAAGACATCCTTGGCTTTGTTTCCATAGCGATACAACTTTGCTGTGTCTGCACGGTTTGACAATGTGTAAGTTTCTACTGATAATTTTTCCATACTGCAAACAATTTCTTTGATGAAATTAGTGGGTTTTTTTAAAAATATTGTTTCTGTCTTGTGAGAATGTAAGTTGTAAGGCAGTAGCTCAGAAACCCTATGGCTTGGACAGATTGTTAAAATACAGCTCATATTCCAAGCTACTGAGATTAATAGAATTTCCAGATAATAGTTCCAGAGTCATGGCTCCCTTCAGGATCTGTAGGACACAAGACATTCACACTCAGCAGCTCTTTGGTGACAAGAATAGAAAGGATCTTCACCATTTTCTTGTAAGGAGCTGCTATTACCCCAGATGGTCCCTTCCTTCCCTCTGTACAAGCGATTCCCCTCTCTTCCATATAGTATTTACTGGTCATTCATCTGCACCACTGCCAACGCTAGTCAGTTGCCTCACCATGTTTTATAAAAACCCCATCTTCTGTAATCATGGGTTTATGTGACAATTGCAGCTCCTCAATCATCCTGTCACCCCAGTGAATATCTGATGGTATAAACCAAAATGATATACAATGTTAAGAAATAAGTGAATAACATTAATTCAAAGAAAAAAAAAAGGGGGGGGGGGGGAGGGGGAGGAGAGAAGGATCTCTTTTCT